>JARQOC010000006.1:500827578-500938488 GCA_033576535.1 Allobates femoralis
GTGGAGGAGAAAACAAGACTGAGACAAGATCTTCACAGCCGTCTACACATCATAGGGAGATCTCATCACACCTTCTCTCCATCTACCTGATGATCCGGAGGAACATCGGGATCTTCTTCTTTACAGTCCTGTGGGAGAAGAGGACGGGGACATCTCTCTGGTGTTGTCCTCTTACTGGATAGACCTGGAGGAGACACATACAGGACTGAATTCATTCTTTACATACAGATCATTATAGGCCGTGTGGATTTAGTCCTGTCTATTACCTGCTGATGTGAGGGGATCCTCCATCATGACCATGTCCTTGTACAGATCTCTGTGTCCTTCTAAATACTCCCACTCCTCCATGGAGAAATAGATGGTGACGTCCTGACATCTTATAGGAACCTGACACATACAATGATAGCGCGGTCATCATTCCCCCATCCCTTCATAGCGTTACTGTATAATGTCCCAGCAGCAGCATTCCCAGCAGTGTCACCTCTCCAGTCAGCAGCTCCATCATCTTGTAGGTGAGTTCTCGGATCTTCTGCTCATTGATGTCCTCATGTATCAGGGGGTGAGGTGGAGGCCCCGTGATTGGGCTCAGGGCTCTTCCCTCACACTGTACAGGCTCCTGACAGCACAGATCACTCCAGCTCTTCTTCACCACTGTGTAATCCTGGTTATGGAGAGGAGACACATTAATAAATCTCCAGTCTCCAGACATTTCCAGAGTCCTCACCTCTCCTGTCCTCTGTTCTTCTGTCCATAGATAAGAATGATGTGATGTGACATCTCTCACCTCTCCAGTAACAAGGAAGAGGATCTCTAGGGTGAGGTGGAAGATCCTCTCCGCCATCTTGTCCCTGTCCAGATCCATCCTTGATGGCTCAATCAGGAGAATTCTCTTATATAGAAGATCTCTGATACTGTAGGGACCTGATGGAGGAATATGGATCCTGTGTAAAATTATAGAGACGACTGAAGACTTTATATCCAATCACTGACCACAGAAATGATGGAACATGTACGGCACGGGACTATTTTTTAGTGTCATCTATGGTTTGTATTTAATAATTCTTGATTGCGGCCCCGGTTTGACGTTTCCAGATGTTGATTCATCAACTGCATCTTTTTACAAATTCACCAAATTTTGGACAAATGTTCTCCAGTCACTTCGGAGCTATTTTATATATCCCAGATATTATGGTGCAAATATTCTGCTTTTTAGCCAAATGGGAGACTTTTAGCCCTAAGATCATTTTTATGACATCTCCATCAGAACCTGCTCCTGCGACATCTGCTTCTGACATCTGGCGCCGCCATATTCATTGTGTAGGGGTTCTGCACCCCTGTTAGAGTGTAGTATCCCACTCACTAATAAGAGGGGTACAGACCGGTGCCAAGACACCCAGATCACACTAGAACGATTGTAGTGAGTTGGGTGGTGAAGGAAGTAGTTAGAGGGAGCACTTGGGGAGAAGTGAGGTCAAGAGGAACACACATAGATGACATGGGACACGTGACAAGGGGTATAAAAGGAGTGGGAAACATCTAGAACATAGGAGACAACAATTGGACAGCTGAGAGGAAGAGTCAGAAGTGGTAGAACAGCTGAGGCGAGGCCATTGAACACCAGGGTCGAGTTGGAGATCAGCTAGAGAACGTACACCTGAGAAGTGTCCAGAGGACTGGAGCAAGTGGGAGCTCGTCCTAAGGCTGAACCCTAGAGCAGAACATCACCCAAGTGACTCCAAGAGAAGAGGGGGTAACAGAGGCACGGGAAGTGAGCAATCCACCCGTGGGTCTCGTATCCATTGCCAAGCGCAGGCAAGTGGAGGGACTAGGCTGCAGGGGACACTGGGAACCCAAAAGTCTAGTAGAGAAGACCAAGCTCAGCTAGCAACCTGGAGACTGTGTGGCACTTTCATGGTGACATGGTCGACAACCGTGCACATCTGCTGAAAAGGTGGTAACCATAGGGCTAAGGGGATACACTGCAAGGGAAGCCCCAGGAAAAGTCCACAGTCACTGGCTCAGAGCTCTGTGTGCTCAAGCGCAAGGCAGGACGGGCGAGGCAAACGATGTGTGAGACAACCTGGAAAGGACAGAGAAGGGGTGCCGCTTACATACCATCCTATTACCAGTGAGTAGCTGGATCTCTGCCTCAGAGAACCCAGTGCTCAGCGGGCTGCTGTACAAAGACTGAGAGGAAAGAACTGAAGACTGCAGTATGTTGTGTCTGTAAACTTTCCTAACGTGTCTGAAGCACCAGAAACACAACTACCAACTCACTCAGGTATCTCTGGCCACCTTAGGGGTCAGCCCTACCCGTAGAGGGCTTAAGAACATTGCTGCCTTCCAACCATTGGCCCCTAGGAAGACTGTCGAGCGGCGACGGCCATCTATAGCCGCAACCTGTGGGTGGCGTCACGTATAAATTAACAAGTATCCCCAGGTCCAGTTATCCCTTCCCAGAATGAATGCTCAGGATCTCTATCCCTAATGGTACCTTTACACGCCGCCACGGCAGGCTGGATACATCCCGCTACTTCACGTGCACGAGCACGCTCAAACGGCTACAAACGGTCAACGCACCCTCTTTACACGCCGCCACAAGGTTCGCTACGCCACGCTACATCTATAGCTAGCTACATCGCCGGGTGTCTCAAGTAGCCAGCTGTTGCTCATTTACACACCGCTACAACCAGCTACTATGGGCGGACCTGGTGCAGCAGGGACAGCACATAGGCGTCCTCCAATTGTGGATTACAAGACTTCCGTACGCTGATAGGACGAAGCAATAACATCCTGATTGGGCAGGCATCGCAGGAGGCTGAGTAATACAGCACGCTCGAGCGATTGTGTAGTGTGACTGGGCAGCTCCTTAAATATGCCTCCCTATGCAGCGACTACCAATCGTCATGCAGCAGCTTCCACCAATGATCGCACATGGGGCGCGGTAACATGGAGCCGAGGTCACGCCTTAGCTACATTGCAGCTACAGCCCCGGGTGTCCAGAGTTCCCTTCCGTTGCTTCTTTACACGCCGATACAGCTCGCTACCATCGGCGATATAGCCATCTGTTTTCGAGCAGAGCCCATAAACAGATGTATCTGTCGCCGGCTGTAGCGTCGCGTCTTCAGACGCCGCTACGACGGGCTACATTGGCGCTACAAGCTACATTTGTAGCCTGTAGCGGGATGTATCCAGCCTGCCGTGGCGGCGTGTAAAGGTACCATTAGGGTACCTTTACACGCCGCTACTGGCGGGTGGATACAACCAGCTACAGGCTACAAATGTAGCTTGTAGCGGCAAAATACCCCGTAGTAGCGGCGTGTGAAGACGGTAGGAGGCACCCGGCAACAGATGCATCTGTTTCCGAGCACTGCCCTGAAACAGGTGGCTACACAGGCGATTGTAGTGAGCTGTATCGGCGTGTAAAGAAGCAACAGAAGGGATGTGTCGACACCAGGCAATGTACCTGGTATGTAGCTGGGGCGTGACACAGGCTCCGGGATACCGCCCCCCTTCAGCGATCATTGGTGGAAGTTCCTGCGTTACGATTGGTAGTCGCTGCATAGGGAGGCATATTTAAGGAGCTGACCAGTTACACTACACAATTGCTCGAGCGTCATGTATTAGTCAGCCTCCTGCGATGCCTGGCCAATCATGGGTTTATTGCTTTGTCCTATCAGCGTACGGACGTCTCGTAATCCACAATTGTGGCACGTCTATGTGCTGTCCCTGCTGCACCAGGTCCGCCCATATTAGCTGGTTGTAGCGGTGTGTAAATGAGGTAAGATGAGCTACAGAAGGTGACTTGAGGCACCCGGCGGTGTATCCAGAGATAGATGTAACGTACCGTAGCGCACCTTGTGGCGGCATGTAAAGATGGTGCGTTTACCGTTTGTAACCGTTTGTGCGTGCTCGTGCACGTGAAATAGCTGGTTGTTTCCACCCGCCAGTAGCGGCGTGTAAAGGTACCCTAAGGGTACCTTTACATGCGGCTACATTTCTAGGGTGGCTACAGGTAACTTACTGGTTGCAGTGAAATCATGGAGAGATTATTCCATTTGTACACAGCAACAAGATAGAACCTTGTCTCCATGATTTCACTGCAACCAGTAAGTTACCTGTAGCCACCCTAGAAATGTAGCCGCGTGTAAAGGTACCCTAAGAGAGTGAGCCACCTCACCTCACCGCCGGCCCGTTGAGCCGAAGAGGACTTTAAAGTTAATTATATGCAGAATGTTAACCAGAGAGTAAGATCTTGGCCAACAGGTGACCCAAGGACCTTGAGGTCTATGATAATAGCTAACTTTTTTGCATGTTAGTAACGTTGACAGAAACCGTGCCTCCCATACAGGGAAGAAGAAGAATGCGTGAATTGTAAATATGTTACCTGTTATTGTTTATGAAAAAGAAAATTTTACTCTCCAGGAATACCAGGCAGAATACTCGCGAACGAGTACATTTCACCATGGGGGAATTTGGCGCCCCACTGGTCAGAGCGCCACTAAGGGGTACTGCACCCAGAACAGCGTGCGTGGTATCCCTATGGTAAGTGAATGAGGAGGTTAATATGTGGCTTAATCCTCGCATCTACACACACACTTAGCTCAGGGGACTACAGGGTTAAATCCTTTACTAGGAGACCGAGCCCCAGTGGGAAGAGTGCAGGGCAAACAGTGTGAGGAGAGGAGTAAGTGAGAGACAGTATCTTCCAGGGAATAGAAGCTGTTTGGGAACCGAGGAGCCGACGAAGGTTCATCCCAAACAGTACACTGGACACCGGAGTCCGCACCTGCTGGAGAGCTCCAGGCCCAGCAGAAAATCCAGATCACCGTGGAGACTGCAGGCTCCCGGGCACCTGCGCAGTCAATATCAAGGGAGCCAAGCACCGCATGACGAGAGATAACGGCAGGCCATCGAGGGTTATCCCGCAGACAGCAAAGGTGAGAGAGCACAGGACGCCAGGCTAGGTTTCAGGCCAGCCAGGCTTCACACAGACTGGAAGAGTAGTGAAGGAGGGACATTAACAAAGCCACGTGGAGACACCCCATTCATTTGCCACTACCTAGGCCAACTGCCTATGCTTACAGACTGTGTTGTACTGTGAACTGTGTTTTTTTTTTTACCTGAACTGTTCTAGTAAAAGTACCTGAACGAATATCGGAGCCTCAGTGTGCCTCTTTCCCGCCGCTGCACTGCTTTTTTCCACACCAAGTTTCAGACCAACAGAGCATCACTGTCCCGAAGGCCCAGCTTTACCTGTAGAAAGCTATACCACCCTAGCTGCAATACCATCGCCCTCCGGAGGACTGTGGTGGCGCTGGAGACCCATCACCAGGTACTACAGGTGGCGTCACGAGACAACAACTCTTTTCCCTTATACATAATTCCTCTTTGAAGTGTCACCCAGGCCACGGGCTCAGGCACTGCCACCCGTGACATCCCCGTGAACCCCTCTGAGCCTGATACCGAGTACCCCACGAGCCTGGGGGTCGACATAATCCCCTACACCTCCACACATCTCCTGCCTGTCCATTATATTCTATACTGTACTGATGCCATAGCTAAAGCCCCTACACCTCCACAAATCTCCTGTCTGTCCATCATGTTATATATTGTACTATCCAGTCACTAAGAATAGGGTGGCTTCAACCAATAGTACTGTCCAGTCTGGCAGTGTGGGTGTGTGCAGTCCAGCTGGAGTAATCAGTTCTCTGCATACAGTGGTCACTACTCACCTGGGCGGTGATCTGTAGGGATCTCCTCTGTCCTCCGCTCATCACCCCTCACATAGGTCTCTGGAGGATTAATATGGGGCAGATCTTCACCCTGAAACAAAGATTATAAAGTCACAGACAGATGGAGAAGTCCCATCTATGATCAGCTGTAATCTGCCATCTCCACCGTTCTCATTACACAAGTATAACACATCTAATAGTGGAGGAGAAAACAAGACTGAGACAAGATCTTCACAGCCGTCTACACATCATAGGGAGATCTCATCACACCTTCTCTCCATCTACCTGATGATCCGGAGGAACATCGGGATCTTCTTCTTTACAGTCCTGTGGGAGAAGAGGACGGGGACATCTCTCTGGTGTTGTCCTCTTACTGGATAGACCTGGAGGAGACACATACAGGACTGAATTCATTCTTTACATACAGATCATTATAGGCCGTGTGGATTTAGTCCTGTCTATTACCTGCTGATGTGAGGGGATCCTCCATCATGACCATGTCCTTGTACAGATCTCTGTGTCCTTCTAAATACTCCCACTCCTCCATGGAGAAATAGACGGCGACGTCCTGACATCTTATAGGAACCTGACACATACAATGATAGCGCGGTCATCATTCCCCCATCCCTTCATAGCGTTACTGTATAATGTCCCAGCAGCAGCAGCATTCCCAGCAGTGTCACCTCTCCAGTCAGCAGCTCCATCATCTTGTAGGTGAGTTCTCGGATCTTCTGCTCATTGATGTCCTCATGTATCAGGGGGTGAGGTGGAGGCCCCGTGATTGGGCTCAGGGCTCTTCCCTCACACTGTACAGGCTCCTGACAGCACAGATCACTCCAGCTCTTCTTCACCACTGTGTAATCCTGGTTATGGAGAGGAGACACATTAATAAATCTCCAGTCTCCAGACATTTCCAGAGTCCTCACCTCTCCTGTCCTCTGTTCTTCTGTCCATAGATAAGAATGATGTGATGTGACATCTCTCACCTCTCCAGTAACAAGGAAGAGGATCTCTAGGGTGAGGGGTAAGATCCTCTCCGCCATCTTGTCCCTGTCCAGATCCATCCTTGATGGTCAATCAGGAGAATTCTCTTATATAGAAGATGTGAGAGGATCCGATATTGTAGAGACCTGAATGGGGGAAGATGAACTCCGGTTTCTCCCGCAGGTTCAGCTCTGCAGATACTGAGCTCAGTACTGACTAATGCCGCACAGCAGATATATGGCCGCTGTGTGTACAGGACCTGTGATGATGTCACATGGGGGAGGAGTCAGGGGTCACATGATCAGCCGAGCCGAGTGTGTACGAGGTGTACGGAGCGGAGCCGAGTGTGTACGAGGTGTACGGAGCCGATCCGAGTGTGTACGAGTTGTACGGAGCAGAGCCGAGTGTGTACGAGGTGTACGGAGCGGAACTGAGTGTGTGCGAGGGGTACGGAGCGGAGCTGAGTGTGTACGAGGTGTACGGAGTGGAGCCGAGTGTGTACGAGGTGTACGGAGCGGAGCTGAGTGTGTACGAGGTGTACGGAGCGGAGCCGAGTGTGTACGAGGTGTACGGAGCAGAGCCGAGTGTGTACGAGGTGTACGGAGCGGAGCCGAGTGTGTACGAGGTGTACGGAGCAGAGCCGAGTGTGTACGAGGTGTACGGAGCGGAGCCGAGTGTGTACGAGGTGTACGGAGCGGAGCCGAGTGTGTACGAGGTGTACGGAGCGGAGCCGAGTGTGTACGAGGTGTAAGGAGCGGAGCCGAGTGTGTACGAGGTGTACGGAGCGGAGCCGAGTGTGTACGAGGTGTACGGAGCGGAGCCGAGTGTGTACGAGGTGTACGGAGCGGAGCCGAGTGTGTACGAGGTGTACGGAGCGGAGCCGAGTGTGTACGAGGTGTACGGAGCGGAGCCGAGTGTGTACGAGGTGTACGGAGCAGAGCCGAGTGTGTACGAGGTGTACGGAGCGGAGCCGAGTGTGTACGAGGTGTACGGAGCGGAGCCGAGTGTGTACGAGGTGTACGGAGCAGAGCCGAGTGTGTACGAGGTTTACGGAGAGGAGCCGAGTGTGTACGAGGTGTACAGAGCGGAGCCGAGTGTGTACGACGTATACGGAGCGGAGCCGAGTGTGTACGAGGTGTGCGGAGCAGAGTCGAGTGTGTACGAGGTGTACGGAGCAGAGCCGAGTGTGTTCGAGGTGTACGGAGCGGAGCCGAGTGTGTACGAGGTGTACGTAGCTAAGCTGAGTGTGTACGAAGTGTACGTAGCTGAGCCGAGTGTGTACGAGGTGTACGGAGCGGAGCCGAGTGTGTACGAGGTGTACGGAGCGGAGCAGAGTGTGTACGAGGTGTACGGAGCGGAGCCGAGTGTGTACGATGTGTACAGAGCAGAGCCGAGGGTGTACGGAGCGGAGCCGAGTGTGTACGAGGTGTACAGAGCAGAGCCGAGGGTGTACGGAGCGGAGCCGAGTGTGTACGAGGTGTATGGAGCAGAGCCAAGTGTGTACGAGGTGTGCGGAGCCGAGTGTGTACAAGGTGTATGGAGCAGAGCCGAGTGTGTACGAGGTGTACGGAGCGGAGCCGAGTGTGTACGAGGTGTACGGAGTGGAGCCGAGTGTGTACGAGGTGTACGGAGCGGAGCCGAGTGTGTACGAGGTGTACGGAGTGGAACTGACTGTGTACGAGGTGTACGGAGCAGAGCCGAGTGTGTACGAGGTATAAGGAGTGGAGCCTAGTGTGTACGAGTTGTACAAAGCAGAGCTGAGTGTGTACAACGTGCAGAGCTGGCCATGTACGAGGTGTACAGAGCAGAGCTGTGCGTGTACGAAATGTACAGAGCAGAACCGTGTTTGTACGACGTGCATGGAGCGAAGCCAAGTGTGTACGAGGTGTGTTGAGCAGAGCCGAGAGTGTACAAGTTGTACAGAGCGGAGCCGCGTGTGAACGTAGTGTATGGAGTGCAGTTGTCTGTGTGCGGACCAGAGCTGTTCGTGTACGACATGTACAGAGCAGAACCGTGTGTGTAGAACGTGTACGTAAGAGGTCTTAGAGATAGCTCAAAACGGACCACGATAATTGAGTGTGCCAGAGGGTTATCACTTGCAATAATTTGTCTCCAAAGACGCATTAAGAGGTGGGTAAGATTACTTTACTTAACTGCGCATGGAGTAGCCATGGTTTTCATTCCACATTTTCCAGTTATTCTAGGGTTGTATATATGACGACACAGCCTTTTTCAATGTGTGTTGTGGGTTAATATTCTTAATTCGGCCAGACTTATTGGTTTTTGTTTGTTAACTCATGTTTGTTAATTCATTGTTTCTTATCAGACTGCTCAGAGACTCCATTGTCTTAGTGTGTGGATTGCAAACTAAATGTAAATTACTTCAGTCTCCTATCTACATCAGGGGTCCCTGTACCATCCCAGGGTATGGGAACTCGGATGTCTGGGCCCTCAGCTTCGGTGGGGGATCTCACTGGTGGCCTGCCAAGACCCCTGGCCCCGAGGGGAAGACATTTGCCAATTAAGGGGTTGAAGTCTTTATCACGTGACGCCACCTGTAGTGCCTGGTGACTAGACACCAGCGCCACTACAGTCCTCCGGAGGGTGGTGGTATTGCGACTAGGGTGGAGCAGCTCCCTACAGGTAGAGCTAATCCTCCGGAGCAGTGTTGATTGTGAGGGATGGAGCCGGGGTTTGGTCAGGTTGTGGGGTAACAGGATAGTCTTTGCGGGTAGCGAGGACAGGGGGTGAAGAACGCACACACATGCTGCTGAATGTCTCTTTACCTTTTTACTGGTGGTATATCAGATAGAAGTCCGGAACACTGTCGGATGACCAGGAAACATAGTTGAATCTCCACAGCAAGTGGGTGTAAGGCCTCCGTGTTCCCTTGTTCCTTTGTTGAAGCCCCTGCCCCGTGTAGAACTTGGCTGACCTGCACTACTCTCTCTCCACCTGCGCTGTCGATGGGCAACCTCTGATGACTACCGCTACTTCTCTTTCTGTCTCTCTGTCTGGCTCCCTGAACGGTTATTAGCAGGTGACCGGGTGACTGAAGTCTCCGCCGTTTGCCGGGTTCTCTGCTGGGCGTGTAGCTCTCCTGCAGATGCGGACCCCGGTGTCCGGTGTGTTGTTTGGGCGAACCTGTTCTGGCTCCTCGGTCCCCACTTTTCCTTCTCTTCTCTCTCCTTGCCTTCCGTACCCACTCTTGGCTTGGCAGAACTCCTCGGAGGCTGTTCAGGGTCACTTGTTCGGGCCAAGTATGGCACCGATCACCATGACATATTTACAGGTTTCCTAGCATCTGGACACTCTGCCTAACTCCTCCCCAGCATCAGTATTTATAGGGGATCTTGCGTAAGGGCAGCAAGTTTGGCTCCCCCTACTGTGCTGGGGTGGAAGGTGTTGGTTGCACTAGTGTATCTGCTGTTGATTTTCATCTGTGTTCTAGGAAGGCCTGTGGGTACCTGTGGATGCAGGGGGCCACATTCCCCCCTAGGTAAGATCAGTACTCCTGGACTGAGAACATTTTTTTTGTTTTAAATGTGAGAAATAATATTTTCAACAGTAATAACAGGTAACATATGTACAGAGTCTCAAAAATTTAGAAAAACCACTGAAAAATGGCGTAAACAGATGAAGTTCATACGGTGCTAGTCCATCCACCTCAGGCTTAATAATAAGTTAGTTGTCACAACCAGTCCTATGACTGTGGTCCTTATAAGTGGAAAAGTTACAAGGAAAGATGTTTGCTCAAAGAGTCTATACAGTAAAGTTTCTGTACGCTCCGGGTAAAAAGGGGTAAAGGTTTTCAAAAGTTGAATAAGTCCTTACAGGTATAGTCTCTGTAGGCGTCAAAGTTCAAAATACACAACATTTAATATGAGTGCTTCGGCGTAGGTGTCCTAGGTACTATAGGGGTCTCTACCGTTCATAAGTGCTGTAGGCCTCCTGGCCCTGGGGTCACCTTTTGGCCAAGATTTTGCTCTCCCTAGTCAGCTCCTTATTCCAACTCCATTCACCACTCTTTTGGTGTTGTGTACCTGGATGGTGGTTGCCCTTGTGTGCTACGAATAGATCTACGCACTACAGGTGTGGGTATCTCAGGTGATGTGTCTAAGGAAGAGTGTGATGGGGGGCAAATCAGGTAAACATCTGCGTGGCCTTAGTCTTACTACAGGACTAGCAGGTATACCGTTTGCAGGTTCCTCTGATTCCCTAGCAATGGGTGTTTCTTCCTGACTTCTTGGAATCTCTTCTTGCGGTTGATAAAAACTGAGTAAGGACACTATTACTGCTCCATCTTGTTGGGGCCAATCTTCTGGAAAGTCTCTGAGTATGGTTGAGATGACTCTTTCCTTTGGTTTTGGACATAGAACTGGTCATATGAACGACTCTGGTTCTTCATTTTCTGGGGAATCAACAAAGTCTTTGGCTTTCCAATCTGTTGGGCACTTCTTTAAATGATCCCTTGATACTGTTTGTGTGGTTTTTCCTCCATTTTTGCTGATGAGGCAAACCTTGGTATTATTGAAGTTGAATTCTAGGACAGTATAGGGTTCTCGCTCCCATTGGTCATCCAACTTATGTCTTTTTCGTTTTCTCTTCAAGACAATACTTCCAGGTAACATGAGTTTTGCGGTTGCACTTTTGTTGAAGTTCCTTTCTTGCTTTTCCCAAGCTTTTTCAAGACTAACATCAACGCAAGCTTGAACTTGTCTGCACTGTGCTAAACAGGTGGTATTCCAGTCAGAATTGGAAGCTTCTGCTTTGGTGTTGAATAACTCAGAGTTCCAGATCTACAGGTAATCTTTCCGTACGTGCTCTCATGAGATAGGTGGGTGTACAGTTCGTAGAACTCACTGGAATGTGATTGTATATGTCTACCAGATCAGGCAGTTTTTCCGGCCATTGCTTCCTTTCTTCAAGAGGTATTATCTTGAGCATGTCTATCACAATGTTGTTCATCTTTTCACATAACCCATTGGATTGGGGATGATATGGCGTAGTACTTATTTTCTTACAACCATACAGATGACAAAACTCTTGGAAGATTTCGGCTTTAAAAGCTGAACCTCTATCAGTTAGAACTTGTTGTGTGTAGCCTAGTGGTCTACGGAAGCCATTCTGGAAAGTTTTTGCAGCTTTTGCAGCAGTTAGATCTTTTACAGGTGCGACCATTAGGAATCAGGAATAATGAGGAGGATTTCGAGACTTGCCTTTCTTGGGTTGGCCTACCAAAAGATTCTGTAGTGGAGAAGCCTTCTTTGTGTACTCCTTAATGAATCTCCGGTGGTATCCCACCAATCCCAGGAACTGACGTACTTCCCTTAAGGTCTTTTTTTCAGGCAATTCCTGGATGACGGTTACTTTGTCTGGGTCAGGGGCCACCCCTTCGGAACTGACCATGTGGCCCAGGTACTGAACTTTCGGTTTTAACAAGTGGCATTTAGATGGTTTTAGCTTCATCCCATACTTGAACAAAACTTCAAATACCTCTGCTAGATGAGTTAGATGTTCTTCATAGGACTTAGAGTACACTATGACATCATCCAGGTAAAGCAGTACCGTCTCAACGTTCTTATGCCCCAAGCAACACTCCATCAACCTCTGGAACGTTCTGGGTGCATTGCATAGTCCGAATGGCATGCTGTTAAATTCGCACAGACGTTGTAAATGCCATCCTCTCGCGGTCTTCTGCAACGGATACCTGCCAATACCCGCTAGTAAGATCTAGAGTTGAAAAGTAATTGGCAGACTTCAATGCAGCTAGTGACTCTTCTATGCTGGGTAACGGGTAAGCATCCTTGTGTGTTATGTGATTTATTTGCCTGTAATCTACACACATTCTCATGCTGTCATCTTTCTTTCTGACTAGGACTAACGGGGCTGCCCAGGGACTATAACTATCTCTAATGGCCCCTTTACACGCCGCTACGGAAAGGTAGAAACTGGCAGGTATCAGAGACAATTGTACCTGATACCTTGTAAACACCGCGCAGTAGCGGCATGTAATTCAGGTTGTTCCTCCCTGTCTCTTTGGATACCTGTCTTTCAACCTGAATTACACGCCGCTACTGCGACAGGAGGGAGACGGAGGAGAAAGAACAGAGGAAGACGGAGGAGAAAGAGGACAGAAGAAGACTGAGGGGAAAGAGGACAGGAGTGGGACGGAGGAGAAAGAGGGCAGAGTGGGACGGGGGAGAAAGAGGGCAGAGTGGGACGGGGGAGAAAGAGGGCAGAGTGGGACGGGGAGAAAGAGGGCAGAGAGGGACAGAGGAGAAAGAGGGCAGAGTGGGACGGAGTAGAAAGAGGGCAGAGTGGGACAGAGTAGAAAGAGGGCCGAGTGGGACGGAGTAGAAAGAGGGCAGAGTGGGACGGAGTAGAAAGAGGGCAGAGTGGGACGGAGGAGAAAGAGGGCAGAGTGGGACGGAGGAGAAAGAGGGGAGAGTGGGATGGAGGAGAAAGAGGGCAGAGTGGGACAGAGGAGAAAGAGGGCAGAGTGAGACAGAGGAGAAAGAGGGCAGAGGGAGATGGTGAAGAAAGAGGACAGAGGGGGATCACATAGGGGCCCGGCTCCCTGTGTCCTGGGGGGCCCGGCTCCCTGTGTCCTGGGGGGCCCGGCTCCCTGTGTGCTGGGAGGCCCGGCTCCCTGTGTGCTGGGGGGCCCGGCTCCCTGTGTGCTGGGGGGCCCGGCTCCCTGTGTGCTGGGGGGCCCGGCTCCCTGTGTCCTGGGGAGCCCGGCTCCTTGTGTGCTGGGGCTGGGGGGGCCCGGCTCCCTGTGTGCTGGGGCTGGGGGGGCCCGGCTCACTGTGTGCTGGGGCGGCCCGACTCCCTGTGTGCTGGGGCGGCCCGGCTCCCTGTGTGCTGGGGCTGGGGGGGCCCGGCTCCCTGTGTGCTGGGGCTGGGGGGGCCCGGCTCCCTGTGTGCTGGGGCTGGGGTGGCCCGGCTCCGTGTGCTGGGGCTGGGGGGGCCCGGCTCCCTGTGTGCTGGGGCTGGCTCCCTGTGTGCCTTCTCTCCCCTCTCCTAACCTGTGTGCAGCTGTGTCGTGGCAGAAGCGATCATGCCCATCTCTCTGCACTGAGCAGGTCAGGATTCTATGATCTCTGAGGTGCCTTGGATGGGCGGGCCAGGCCACCACAGGGTAATAGAGGCTGGGCGGGCCCGGGCGGCGGCTGGACGGTTCCCCTGTGCATTGAGGCCTAGCTGATAGACGTCACGTGTCAGTGAGTGACTGACTCACTGTGGCTGGGCTGGGCCTGGCTCTGGGGCAGGATTGATTGAGCTGTGCTGTGCACAGTGCACAGACGCGATGCTGGCTGGGGGACAGGTCCTGCTCGCTCCATGATGCAAATAGCCACGCCCCCTACAGTCACGGCCAGGCCCAGCTCTTCCTCATGAAAATGGCCACGCCCCCTGCGGGGAAACCCCGGGCCCCTCACTGGAGGCAGACGCGTCACCCCCTGATGGCGGGCATGCCTGTGTGTAATGTCACTGGTGATCACTGTATCATCTCTACACTTACACTTGACTTAATGTCACTGATGGTAATATTAGTATTGTGGTTTTTATTAGTGGCTGAACACTAGAACACTGATCACTATGGGGTGGTAAATTAATATGTGCTCTGTTCATGATGTGGCGGTATGTCTCCCTATGTGATGGAAATAAGTGGTCTGGTTATGGTGTGGCAGTATTTCTCCCTTGTATATGGTATTATTGGTCTTGGTGTAGTGGTATAGTGGATTGTGGTCGGTCATTTGTTATTTATGATATTAATGAGGGGAAGATTCTTTATTTCCAATAGAGATTAAATACTTGGAAGTTTAACCCTTCCCTGTCCTGTGACTATTAAATAGTGGCAAATATGAACTTTCAGAGGTGAAAACAAGTAATCATCTCTTCTAAGGCAATTGTGCATGTGTTCAGTATTTGGTGAGATTTTTTACCTTAAAATTTGTAGCCAAAACCAGGAGTGGGTAAAACAAATAAAGGAAAAATGGTGCCCCTGTTTCTATTATACTTTTCCTCCTGGTTTTGGCTATAAATGCTGAGGTAAAATACTGACCAAATACTCAACATGTCCATGTGGCCTTTGGCTAAGTGATAAGTTATTGGTTGGTCTTGAATGGTTTAACAGATGAATATCCCTGGATACAATTAGTTTCCAAAGGAGTTTCAAACCTCGATACCGTGTGTGATACAATGAGATACTCAGTGATAAGTCATTAGGTCTGTATATCGTCCCTAGGTCCACGGTCCATCCCGACCCTCAGTTCACAGTCCTACAAACGTGGTAGCCAGGTAATTTCATGTGTAGGGCATACGCAGGAAGTGATCTGCTGTTCCTGTTCCTGTTCTGATATAAAATAGGAAGGGGGAACAAGAGGCGCAATAGTGCCCTATCACTCAGACACTAAGAGATGAGAGGTATATTGTCAAAACCACTCACCTATTCCAGTTGTGATGACCCACAACTGGCTTGAAGGCATATAATCAATACCGGCTGCTGCAGGACCTCCACCAACCACTCGCACGTGGGAAGACTCTCAGGAAGCTGGGAAAAGATGTGTGACAGTCCGCGCCACCGGGTACCAAAGAAATCACCTGGGATGCAGGAAGTAATTTCAAGCTTTGTCTTTATTCTCCAACATGTTTCAGCGCTCCACCTGGCGCCTTCCTCAGGTAATATCCCTGAGGAAGGCGCCAGGTGGAGCGCTGAAACATGTTGGAGAATAAAGACAAAGCTTGAAATAACTTCCTGCATCCCAGGTGATTTCTTTGGTACCCGGTGGCGCGGACTGTCACACATCTTTTCCCAGCTTCCTGAGAGTGTTCCTGTTCTGGGCGTTTACCATCAATGAGAACCTGGGGACACATTTGTTTTGCATTTCATTATCTTCGCACTCTGTATATAACTAGGTGCATTGGACTTGTATTCCAGATTTCCCCTGAGGAAGCTGCCTAGTGCAGCGGAACGCGTGGGACCCTGGTCTATCTGGTTGCAGCCGATTAATTGGGTAATATATATGAATGTAGTATGCTGTGGTTTTTCTCCACACCCCCCCTTCCTGCTTGTCTGATAAAGAATAGAGCCTGATGATATGTGCTCTAACATTGTAGATTGTGGATGGAACTAATCTATATTGATTTGATAGACCATGTAAGCCATAGGGGTGGATTAAACGCAGCCTCATCTGCATCACCAAGCTTTTG
This sequence comes from Allobates femoralis, assembly GCA_033576535.1. Taxonomy (NCBI): domain Eukaryota; kingdom Metazoa; phylum Chordata; class Amphibia; order Anura; family Aromobatidae; genus Allobates; species Allobates femoralis. The sequence goes on from JARQOC010000006.1 coordinate 500,843,514, forward strand.
ATACAATTATGTATATGAATAAGTGGACTGTGCAACCAGGGTCATGGGACCTATCCTGCTTTTAAATGTTTTTAAATGTCCATTGCACCAGTTTTTTGTTAATTATTAAATAAACTTTGATACAAATACTGTGGTGTGCACAGGCCTATGTATATGTGCTTTCGTAACTCTTTTGTAGCTTTTTACATGCACGCTGTAGCACCCTTTAATGTTGATGATGAATATATATAAAAATGTTTTTCACTTCCCGGTAGACAGGTAATACTCGCGGACGAGTATATTCAATCAAGGGGGTATGGGGCGCCCCGCCATGCAGGCGTCACAGAGGGGTACTGCACCCATAAAAGCGGTGCAGATACTCCAGCTGCAAGTGGATTTCAGGCTGATGGGTGGAACCCATACACAAGCACCCCCACATTAGATCACATGGTGGGAGGTACCCGGGAGGGAATAAAAACCACCTCCGGGAGAAAGAAGGGTCTTTTTAGTGGAGCAAAGAGGGTCTCTCGGCTGAGGGACCCGGGAAATACTAAGGACAGATCCCAGGCGCAGATAGCCAGTTGGGGAAAGAGGAACTTGAGGAGTTTGCCCCAGTCAGCTACCGGGCATCGGAGCCCGCACCTGTGGGATCCTCCAAGGACAACAGAAAATCTGGCTATCTGTGGGGTATATCTATATACTGCCCAGACTCTTAAGCGACCAGAAGGGGTACCAGGGTCGCCTGAAGGTTCGGCGGTCCAGCAGAAGGTAACCCGACGGGAGCGAGGAGAGTGAGAGACACCAGGAGGCCAGATCCACCTTATGGGTCAGACTTCACACAAACTACTGGGAAGCAGGGAAGAATTGACACAGAAAAGGCACACACTGAGGGTTCCATCCTGCCACCTGAGATCCGCTTGCAGCCACCCATTAGCTACTTGTCATTTAACATCTTACTGCGCTGAGAACTGTAAGGAATGCTACTAAAGTTTTTCAGTAAAGTACCCGGAGGGAAGTGAACTTGACTCTGCTGCATCTTCTTCCTATGAACTCATTCCTTCACAGGATTGCTGCCCCGGAGGTCCCAGTCCTGCCTGCGGAGGACTACACCATCTCAGCCGCAATACCGCCGACCTCCGGGTGATTGTGGCGGCGCTGGTGCCACTCACCAAAAACTACAGGTGGCGTCACGACAACTACTAACTTTGTAAATAATCCCTTGTACATAATTCCCACTTTTAAAAAGAATAGTCCCCCAGGACACGTGATCAGGCGCAGCCTCCATTCCCCGTGACACCATTAACTCCTTTTGGCGCCTGATACCCGAGTACCCCACACCGTGGGGCGACACACTTGCACTGAAAGCTCACTCTGCAGTGACTAAATCTCTCAAATCAAACTAAATCTCTAAATCAAAAGGCTAGACTCACCTTTGGTGAGGAGCATGTTGTGTGGACAGAGAAGGGGTCCACAGTTCATTTTAGTGATGAAAGCAAGTTTAATTTATTTGGGTCTGATGGGAAACATTATGTTCATAGACAAACTGGGGAAAGAATGAACTAAAAATGTATTAAATTAAATTCCATACGACCCATATTACATAAGTAGTGAGATTATAGCTCACTCTAACCATGAAATCTCCACAAAACTGAATAAATTACAGAGGACAAGGAGAGGGAAGTATGCACAAATGTTAATTGCCACAAGTAAACTGGCTTCAAGATGTAACAAATGGGCAGAAGGTGCTGGAGCAGGTACAAAACAGCAATGGTAGTAAGTACATCAATATCATCTTACAATACACAGAGATAAAAAAATCCCAATGGAAATATAGAACAACCAAGACTATGGGTAGTTCAAGTTATAGAAGGTTCAGATACAATCCAATAACATTAGACATTAAAGTGCAACCATTCGATACATGAGTCATATAACAAACCCCAATTATAAGGTATAAAATTAGTGCCCAAAGGGCTACCCTAAATGAGTCCCTGTGTACAGGTTTAAATCATGTTACCAGCGCTGGATCAATACAAGCCCCTGCAGTGGAGGATCACCCGGGTCCAGACCCCGACGTACGTTTCGTTTTTTGTAATTATAGCTTCATCAGGGGGTGATGATTCTCAGCCCTCGCCGGTTTTATCATTAATAATTTTTATGAACAGACTTATCACACAGGGTTAAGTACACTTGTATACATGACTCAGGGGACACTGTCCCGACAAAGGAAAGAAGGGGGGGGGGGAGGTAGAGGGCGCAAGTGGGAGTCAGGGGGAATGGGGAAAATTCAGGGTATATATGAAGTTCAGTTCTCAGAGAGTGTGGACTGTTGCTGCCATAAAAAGGCTGAACCCCCTCAAGGGCAAGTTGCCGTCCAACTCCAATCTGCAGTCCCAGATGTTGTGGCCATTGAAAGCTCGCAGCTGACTTTTAGTCATGGAAATCCATACCAGAAGTTGGGGGTAGATCCACAATAATTAGGGGACTAGGGGCGAGGAAAAGGTTCCTTCTACCCGAGATAGTAGAAATTAAAAATAGGGGGGGGGACAAAGAAAGAAGGGAGAGAAAGAAAGAAGTAGAGAGGGGGGGAAGGTAATAGGGAAGGGTGGGAAAAGGGAGGAAAATGGGGGAAAAGGGAGGGGAGAAGTAAGGGGAGAGGATTGGGGGGGAGGAAGGGCAAAAGAGAATAGAAAATTAAAAAATAAAGGGGGGGGGGAGGGAATCCCTGGGCCAGGAACCCACTTGTAACGGCATTCCTGTCTTAGTATACCCGACCGCTTTCAGAGAGGGATCCTGATCGCCAATGGGTGGCCTGCCCATATTTCCCATGCATCCGCCACATATCTCCTTGTAGGGCCGTCCATGGCCAAGTAGAATTCATGGCAAAATATGGAATTCAGTTTGTTCGTTAAGGGAACCATCGAGGGAGGGGAATCAGTTTTCCATCTAGCTGCAAAACAAAGTCTGGCTGCTGTCAAGACATAAGTAATAAGATGCCTGAGGACCGGGGGGAACGCCTCTATTCCCAGGTGGAGGACTGCCAGTTGAGGGGTTTAAAAGAGATTTAATACCCGTAAGGGACTCCAACAGGCCAGAGACCGTGAGCCAAAATGGGGTCAGTCTAGGGCAGCCCCACCACATGTGGGCCAAGTCGCCCGTCTTACCGCAATTCCTCCAACACAGGGAGGAAGCGCCCCCACCGAACCTCGCCAATCTCGTGGGAGGCAAGTGCCATCTCAACTGTATTTTTTTCAGGAGTTCCACGTGATTAATGCAGTTGGTTGCCCGCAATGTACAGTGGACCGCATTTTCCCAAGAATCTGTGTCTGCTGTGAAATTCAAATCCTCTTCCCAAGCCCTCGTATAATTGTACTTTGTCGGAGCTGGGACTTCTAGAAGAGTACCATATAACAAAGGTATTCCTTTTGTGGTTCTAGGGTCTGAATTTAGAAAACGCAGAATAGGGTAAGGGCCAGGGGGTCGTAAGTCGTGGCGGCAGGTTCGGGATCGAAGGAAATGGGAGAGCTGACTAAACTGTAGGAATGTATTGCCCAGGGATGGGTACCTGGACAAGAAGTTCCCAAATGTCATCAAAGCATTCCCTTCACATAGATCCCCTAGGGAACTAATCCCCAGATCTAGCCACCGGGAAATAGTCAGCGAGGGAATATGTAATCGCAAGGCAGCTAAAGAGACCTCCGCCAAGGGAAGTTTGACCCACACCCCCCGCAAGCTTCCCCCAGATGCCCAAGAGGGCCCCCTCGCCGGGTTTTTATATCTTACTGGCGTCTGTTATCACTAATGTCAGCCACCTGCGGTAGCGCCCGGCTATCTCCGGTCCACTCCACCCCTACCGGAAGTGCGCTGTGACGCGCACATCCGGGAGCCAGGACGCGTTTCCATGGCTACCAGGCATGCGCGTCCGCGGGTACAGACGCCGCGCCCACCACAAAATGTGTAAAGAAATCAGTGAGAGGTGGTGGAGGAAGTGTCATAAGTGTCATGGTTTGGGGAATGTTTTCTGCTGCAGGGGTTGGACCTCTCATACAGTTACATGGCAGAATGAATGCAAGTGTGTATCAGAACTTTCTTTAACATCACGTGGTTCCTTACTTGTATTCAGCACTCAATCAGACAGCAATTTTCATGCAGGACAATGTCCCCTGTCACACAGCTAAACTTGAAACAGAAAACATTGAAACAATGAACTGGCCGCCCAGAGTCCTGATCTAAACCCAAGAGAAAACCTCTGGAAAATCCTTGTTGACAAAGTTATGGGCAAGAAACCCACAAGAGTCAAAGAACTGTGGAAGAGGCTGGAAGAAGAGTGGAGCAAAATCCCCCCAGAGCAATGTGAGAGACTAGTGATGTCCTGTGGTCACAGATGTGCTGAAGTCATTCAAAGCAAAGGCCTGTACTCAGCAAAGGTCTGTACTCTTCCTACTGATCGGTGACTGTTGTAACCTTCACAACATTTAGTTTTAATCTTCCTCTGTCTACGGTCATTGCTGGTCTGTAATTATGATCACGTTTTGTGTAAAATAAAGGTTTTAAGTTGAAATATTTAGGTTATTTTGGAAAACTCTGTTCTAGTGGCTGGTGCACGCTGTACACCAGAACCTTCAAATATTCATCAATATTGTCATGTACCCACTTCTCAGCACGTGACTTGGGGTTGCGCCTGCAAGGGTTAATCTATCTCCTCTCAGTTAATCCAGCACTCGACCTCTGTCCTATGCTGAAAGGGAGCATCAATCACACCCCGACTCAGACTGCGCACCCCCGCTTCACACACGCTGCCACCACCCACCGGATTTAGGGGCCGATCAGTCCCCCTAAACTAAGACTATCTGACAATCAACCAAATCTGTTGTGAAATCTGCTTGTGGGCTCCCTCCTGTGGTTGTGGCTTGTAATGCAGTTGATCCTGTTTTGCACTCTTAGTCAGGTGAATTGGATAATTGCAATTCTGACTGGGGTATTTAAGGTTGCAGGATTTCCTCAGTCCTTGCCAGTTGTCAATGTTCCTGGAGGTGTTTCACCTCTGTCTGGTCTTTCCTGCCCTGCTGCAAGACTTCCAAGCTAAGTGTATGATTTAGTCTTTTTGTGGCACACATGCTGTGTGCTTGTTTTCTGAAATGGTCTATTTTTGCTCAGAGTGCATGCTGTGTTAACTTGCTCTCTGTTAGGAAGTTTTCTTCCTATGATTTTTGTGCTATTCATTTGTTATGGGCTTGTTCAGCTTTTTGTGTCAGTATACATATATTGAGAATTGTAGGATTGATAGGAGTTTTACAGATCTAGAGGGCGCCGAGTCTTGAGTAGACTCAGGTTTTTTTTGTATTATCTGCAGTGGATATTTTTGAAGGGATTTTATACTGACTGCAATAGTATCCTGTCCTGTCTTTATCTATCTAGCTAGAAGTAGCCTCATCTTTGCTTTATTCTGTTTTCTGCCTGAGTGTGTCTTTTCCTCTTACTCACAGTCAATATTTGGTGGGGGCTTTCTATCCTTTTGGGGTTCTGCTCTGAGGCAAGATAACATTCCTGTTTCCCTCTTTAGGGGTAGCTAGTTCTCCGGCCGTGTTGAGGTATCTAAGGTATGGTTAGTCACATCCCACGGCTACTTCTAGTTGCGGAGTTAAATTAGGAACTGTGGTCAGTACAGGTACCACTTCTCCTGTGAATTTTATTCATGCAGCTCCAAGGTCACCGGATCATAACACAAATCACACCCTTTCTAGAGTTATGGGTTCTTTAGCGCATACAAGGTTCAGACTTATTAAAGTTTTAAGTTCTAAGATAAAAGGTACAAAAAAATATATAAAAATAGCCATAAAAAAGTATGACATACACATATGCAACACAGTTATGAAATAAAAAGGAGAAAACTTACAGAAACCTAAACTTTGCATTCTGTAGCCTGATGAAGGGGGAGGAAATATGAAATGATAATCACTGCAGTCTTCAGCTGCCCCATCTCTCTAAAAAAGGACTTTGGCTGAAAGACTCCAGTTATAGGCTCAGACTGGAGATCAGATTTCTAGACCGGCCTTCCGTTTTAACATTCCGATTGTGGGTTTATGATTGAAAGCTCACTAATTTAGCCATGCATATATTATTTTTCAAATGCTCTTTTGTCTAAACCTATTCTCTTTCTTTTGATCTGTACTGGGTTTCTTTGAAGAGGCTAGAGGTGTGCAGCATTCCACTTTGTGCTTTTCCCAGGATGGCACCCGGGGGAGACCGTAGTCACTGTGGCTGAACAGCCAGCTTTGTGCTTGAATAAAACAGGTCCTGACCTCTTGTGTACTGACACAGAATTTAACCCCTTAACTGTTCTTGTGTCCAGTCCCTGAGATACATATTTCACTACAAATGTAGATCACATTCTGTCTAAAAAAATCAAGTGATCACACATTGTTGTGTAATTGTGATCCCCAGTATAGATCAGTGCGGGGCAGGAGGACAGAGAGACGTTTTCTCAGTGATCGGGAAGGACACTGTCTCAGTGTTCTCCTCCATCACAGGACGCTGCATCCGGACTATAATGGTACCTTTACACGCCGCCACAGGATGGTGGCAACAACCGGGTACATGAGAGAAATGTATCTTGCACCGCCAAATCAACCCGAGGTAGCGGCGTGTGAAGACGGTTGTTGCCACCCGCCAGTGGCGGCACCTGTTTCAGAGCACTGCCCTATAACAGGTGGTTACCAAGCCGATGGTTGCGGCCTGTATCGGCGTGTAAAGAAGGAACAGAAGGGTTGTTTCGACACCATGCTATGTACCTGGCATGTACCCGGGGTGTGACACAGCCTCCGGGATACCGCGCCCCATCAGCGATCATTGGAGGAAGCTCCTGCGTTACGATTGGTAGTCGCTGCATAGAGCGGCATATTTCATGAGCTGACCAGTCACACTACACAATTGCTCGAGCGTCATGTCTTAATCAGCCTCCTGCGCTGCCTGCCCAATCATGACGCTATTGCATTCTCCAATCATCGTATGAGCGTCTCGTAATCCACAATTGTGGCACGCCTATGTGTTGTCCCTGCTGCACCAGGTCCGCCCATATTAGCTTGTTGTAGTGGCGTGTAAATGAGGGAAGGTGAGCTACAGAAGGTAACTTGAGACACCCGGCGGTGTATCTAGAGATAGATGTAACGTAGCGTAGCGCACCTTGTTGCGGCGTGTAAAGGTGCTGCGATTACCGTTTGCAACCGTTTGTGCGTGCTCGTGCACGAGAAACACCCGGTTGTTGCCACCATCCTGTAGCGGCGTGTAAAGGTACCCTTAGAGGCACTCACTTAATAACAAGATTTTTATTGATAAAAGATTGTCTTATAGTCCAGAAAATATGATACATTTGAAACAAATGTCACTTTCTCATTTAATTACATCACTATCTTATGGTTTTTTGTACAATTTGTCCGCAAAATGTATAATTTCTCCAAGTGCGAGTTATTTTTGACGGTAACAAAACATGAATTTCCAGTAATTATTTTTTCATATTTAGTCCTTATAATGGCTACTGCCTGTGTGAGCTCTCTGGTGCTTAACAAGACTCGATTTAGCTACAAAATATTTCCCACATTCTGAACATAAAAAAGGCTTCTCCCCTGTGTGAGTTCTCTTGTGTGTAGCAAGATATGATTTATCTGCAAAACATTTCCCACATTCTGAACATGAAAAAGGCTTCTCCCCTGTGTGAGTTCTCTGGTGTGTAACAAGATCTGATTTCTGTACAAAACGTTTCCCACATTCTGAACATGAAAAAGGCTTCTCTCCTGTGTGACTTCTCTGATGTTTAACAAGAATTGATTTATGTGTAAAACATTTCCCACATTCTGAACATGAAAAAGGCTTCTCCCCTGTGTGACCTCTTTGATGTCTAACAAGTTCTGATTTACGTGCAAAACATTTCCCACATTCTGAACATGAATACGGCTTCTCTCCTATGTGACTTCTCTGATGTTTAGCAAGAACTGATTTATCTGCAAAACATTTCCCACATTCTGAACATGAAAAAGGCTTCTCCCCTGTGTGACCTCTCTCATGTGTAACAAGATCTGATTTCTGTACAAAACATTTCCCACATTCTGAACATGAAAAAGGCTTCTCCCCTGTGTGACCTCTTTGATGTCTAACAAGTTCTGATTTATGTGCAAAACATTTCCCACATTCTGAACATGAATACGGTTTCTCTCCTGTGTGACTTCTATGATGTTTAGCAAGATCTGATTTATCTGCAAAACATTTCCCACATTCTGAACATGAAAAAGGCTTCTCCCCTGTGTGACCTCTCTCATGTGTAACAAGAACTGATGTATGTGCAAAACATTTCCCACATTCTGAACATGAAAAAGGCTTCTCCCCTGTGTGACCTCTCTTGTGTTTAACAAGATTTGATTTCTGTGTGAAACATTTCCCACATTCTGAACATGAATAAGGCTTCTCTCCTGTGTGACCTCTCTTGTGTTTAACAAGATTTGATTTCTGTGTGAAACATTTCCCACATTCTGAACATGAAAAAGGCTTTGTTCCTGTGTGAGTTCTCTGATGAATAACAAGATGTGATTTATATGTAAAACATTTCCCACATTCTGAACATGAATGTGGCTTCTCCCCAGTATGAACTTTCTCATGACTAACAAGATCTGATTTCTGGTTAAAATGTTTCCCACATTTGGAACAAGAAAATCTCTCTTTCTCTGTGTGAATTTTTTGATGTTTAACAAAAGATGTTTCAAGGGGAAAATTATTTCCATATTCTGAAGGTGAAAGTGGCTTCTTCGCTTTAAGAGCAGTTTCTTTTGTGCTGCCTCTTTTGTGAGGTTTATTCTTCTTAGTAGTCTGTGATGAATCAGAAGATTGGACCTGTTTCATAGGATCAGATGACAGATCTTTGCTGTGAAGGGATGATGGGATATCTGGAGTAATGACATTCACATCAATTGTATCCTGGGTGGTTTCTAGTTCATCTGATTTATAAATTGAAGATGTCAGTTCTCCTTCTGATCTCCTGGTACAGTCATCTGAGAAGAACAAAACAAATTGCTATTTTTGAATAAATTATACCTGAAATTAATATATTTGAAAATTTATATTTAAAATGTCTGTAGAAATGACAAGTTATGTTGATAAAAGACAATAATGGTACCTTTACACGCCGCCACAACAGGATGGATACAACCCGCTACAGGCTACAAATGTAGCTTGTCGCGCCAATATCGCCCATAGTAGCGGCGTGTGAAGACGGGACGACACAGCCGGCTACAGATACCTCTGTATCCGTGCACTGCCCATAAACATATGGCTACATCGCCGATTGTAGCGAGCTGTATCGGCGTGTAAAGACGTTACGGAAGGGAACTCGGGACAGCCTGCAATGTAGCTAAGGCGTGACCCTGGCTCTGTCTTACCGCGCCCCATGTGCGATCATTGGTGGAAGCTGCTGCATGACGATTGGTAGTCGCTGCATAGGGAGGCATATTTAAGGAGCTGACGAGTCACACTACACAATCGCTCGAGCGTGCTGTATTACTCAGCCTCCTGCGATGCCTGGCCAATCAGGATGTTATTGCTTCGTCCTATCAGCGTACGGAAGTCTTGTAATCCACAATTGGAGCACGCCTATGTGCTGTCCCTGCTGCACCAGGTCCGCCCATAGTAGCTGGTTATAGCGGTGTGTAATTGAGCTACAGATGGCTACTTGCGACACCCGGCGATGTAGCTAGCTGTAGATGTAGCGTGGCGTAGCGCACCTTGTGGCGGCGTGTAAAGAGGGTGCGGTTCCCGTTGGTAACCGTTCGGCTGTGCTCGTGCACGTGAAGTTGCCGTTGGTATCCATCCTGTTGTGGCGGCGTGTAAAGGTACCATAACAGTTCAGTGTAATAGGAGACCTCATAGCATGGACCAGTAGAGCAGAGTGTTCAGCTGCTTCTTCATTCTGCCTCCCAAATAGAGGAATAAGAAGCCACAAAAAATCTATGTAGATGAAAATAATAACAATAAAAACTTCTCATCCAGGAAAAGACAAGACCCCATTCACATTAAGGGTTTCCACATTATTAGTGGCTCAAAAAGTCTCTTGAAAAGCAGCATGGCTTCCTTATACCAATCCAGCAAACATCAGCTCTCTTCTCTTCTGAGCCTTGTAGAGTGCACAAACTACATATAGCATCTATGTACAGTATATCACAAAAGTGAGTACACCCCTCACTTTTTCCTCCCCTGTGTCATGTGACTCATTAGCGTTACAAGGTCTCATGAGTAAATGGGGAGCAGGTGTGATACATTCGCTCACACATTCTCTCATACCGGTCACTGGATATTCACCATGGCGCCTCATCCTCAGGCCAAACAATTCTCTGAGGATCTAAGGAAGGTCATGTGTAGAAACAAGATCGAGTATCCACACCAGGTAACCCACACACACAACAGGGGCGAACTCTTGGCTGTTTGTGTAAAAGGAAACATTTGACCCAGTGATGTCTATTTGACCCTTTTTTGGGATGTTTATTCAGATATAAAATATTGTTAACAATGTGAATAATATAGGGCACAGTCCCAATATATAACCTTTATTACGGAACTGTTAACTAATAGAAGTGTGTCTATGACTCCTGATTTTTATTATAAAATTCTAAAAATTATACACTATAAAATACTAAAAACTACTACTAAATACTATACTATATAAAAATATATGATATTTATTCTAGAGCATTATTGAGTTAATGAGAACTGCACACAACACAAGTATTCAACCTGCAAATCACAGCATAAACTACAGAAAATAAGTAAATTAAGAGCCCAAGGGGGAAAGTATTGGGTGATTATGTAACACAATGAATGAATGAGATCACGTTATACCCACAGATGTAGAGCGCCTTATAGGTATCACGGGTCAATGTGCCACCAATTAGTAAATACGCACTGAACAATGCTCATTACTTGGGGCAAAATTCTACAACAACCACAAGTGATTTGTAAAATTAGTTACCCATGGATGAGCCAAATGTATATAAGATAGGGTTTACTAGAACCCATTACATTACCAGACTCCTAACACCAAGAGGACTTGGAGAATAACAGTTAACAGTTCCGTAATAAAGGTTATATATTGGTCCCCTAGCTCTAATGGTACCTTTACACACCGCTACGGCAGGATGGATACAACCCGCTACAGGCTACAAATGTAGCTTGTAGCGTCAATATAGCCGGTGGTAGCGGCATCTGAAGACGGGACGACACAGCCGGCAACAGATACATCTGTTTCCGAGCACTGCTCAATAACAGATGGCTACAAAGCCGATGGTAGCGAGTTGTATCGGCGTGTAAAGAAGCTAGAGAAGGGATGTCTGGACACCAGGCTATGTAGCTGGAATGTAGCTGGGGCGTGACACAGAGCCCCCGGGATACCGCGCCTCATCTGCGATCATTGGTGGAAGCTCCTGCATGACGATTGGTAGTCGCTGCATAGGGAGGCATATTTAAGGAGCTGACCAGTCACACTACACAATCGCTTGAGCGTCAAGTATTAATCAGCCTCCTGCGATGCCTGCCCAATCATGATGTTCCTGCTTTGTCCTATCAGCGTACGGACGGCTCGTACTCCTCAATTGTGGCACGCCTATGTGCTGTCCCTGCTGCACCAGGTCCGCCCATATTAGCTTGTTGTAGCGGTGTGTAAATGAGGTAAGCTAAGCTACAGATGGCTACTTGAGACACCCGGCGATGTAGCTAGCTATAGATGTAGCGTAGCGTAGCGCACCTTGTGGCGGCGTGTAAAGATGGTGTGTTTACCGTTTGTAACCGTTCGTGCGTGCTCGTGCACGTGAAGTAGCGGGTTGTATCCATCCTGCCGTAGCGGCGTGTAAAGGTACCCTAAGTGTATGAATGCAGGGATGAGGGCTGCAAATTAACATTAACATCCTCTGGTGACCGGGATGCCACACACACTGATCTGGGTGCAGTACCCCTATAGTGGCGCACTGACCAGTCAGGCGCCACAGTAGCAACTAGGTGGGGAATACAAAGACACGTGTGTCTGCCTACAGTCCGGCATGGTGGTGGGAGCGTCATAGTATAGGGCAATATCAGTGCTGCCGGCTGTGGGGAGCTACAGTTCATTGAGAAAACCATGAATGCCAACATGTGACATACTGCAGCAGAGCTGTCACGTGTTGACTGTGTTGCAGTCCATTTGTGCTGCTGCTGTGATTAAATATGAGGTATTTTTCCTTAGTCGATACTGTGTGCTGCAGCTCTGAAGGTGGAGGGACAAGTCCAGGTTAGAATAGCCCACCAAGACACCAGGTAATTCTCCGGTGGGCCCCAGGTCCCCAAACCATTCTCCCTCTACCCCACCCTCTGCTCCCCACCCCCACCCTTGTGCTGCTTACAGGGGGCTTGAGGGTCCCCCCGGAGCTCACGCTGCTAATCATATACAGCGCACAGTGTACCGATATGATTAGTCTCTGCTACCTCCTATGCACAGCAACGCTGCTGGCACATGCACAGGAGGTCAGAGTCTCAGGGCAATTATGTCATTGCTCCAGATCTCTGCTGTGTGCGCGCTCCAGCAGCTCAGCCTAGTAATTCTCCAGGGCTGGAAGGATGCATTGGTGAGTACAGTGGTTTTATTTTTATAAATGCACATGGGTCTAGGATGGGGCATAGTGGACAAATATCAGGAATAAAGGGACCCAGGATGGGGAATGGGGTACAACTATCAGGGATAAAGGGGCCCAGGACGGGGCATGGGGTACATATACCAGGAATAAAGGTACCCAGGATGGGGCATGGGGTACACAAATACCAGGAATAAAGGGACCCAAGATGGGGCATGGGGTACACAAATACCAGGAATAAAGGGACCCAGGATGGGGCATGGGGGACAAATACCAGGAAGAAAGGGGCTGAGGATGGGGAATGGGCGACATATACCAGATATAAAGGGACCAAGGACGGGGCAGGTGGGACATATACCAGGAATAAAATGCACATGGGGTCCAGGATGGGGCATAGTGGACAAATACCAGGAATAAAGGGACCCAGGATGGGGATTGGGGTACAAATATCAGGAATAAGATGGCCCAGGATTGGGCAAGGGGGCATATACCTAGAATAAAGGGACCCTGGATGGGGCATGGAGTACAAATACCAATGATAAAGGGTGAAGGGGTCCAGGATGGGGCATTAGGTACACAAATACCAGGAATAAAGGGACGCAGGATAAAGGGGTCCAGGATGGGGCATGGGGGACAAATACCAGGAAAAAAGGGGCCAAGGATGGGGTACTATTGGGGCTCAGGATGGGGGACATATACCATGAATAAAGGGGCCCAGGATTGGGCAAGTTGGATATATACCAGGAGTAAAGGGGCCCAGGATGAGGCATAGGAGACAAATACCAGGAAAAAAGGGGCCGAGGATGTGGTACTATAGGGGCTCAGGATGGCGGACATATGCTAAGAATAAAGGGTCCCAGGATGGGGAAGGGGGGACATATACCAGGTGTAAAGGGACCCAGGATGGGGCATGGGGTACACAAATACCAGGGATAAAGGGGCCGAGGATGGGGTACTATAGGGGCTCAGGATGGGGGACATATACCAAGAATAAAGGGGCCCAGGATGGGCCTGGGAGCCATATATCAGGTATAAAGGGACCCAGGATGGGGCATTGGGACCAAATACCAGGAATAAAGGCGCCCAGGATAGGGCATGGGGACAAATACCAGTAAAAGAGGTGCTGAGGATGGGGAACATATACCAGGAAGAGGCCCAGGATAGGGGACATATATACCAGTATGGGGGACATATATATATATATCAGGATGGGGTACATACCGTATATACTCGCGTATAAGCCGAGTTTTTCAGCCCAAAAATTGGGCTGAAAAGTACCCCCCTCGGCTTATACGCGAGTCAGTGCTGTATACCGATGTATACATCGGTACATACCGATGTATACATCGGTATACAGCAGCCCCCGTAATGCAGGGCCCCCCAGCCTCGCTCCGGTCACCTGTAAAGGAAACTATACTTATCACAGTGCCGCTGTCTGTCCGCGCCCGCTCGCAGCTGCCGTACGCGATCCTCCATCTTCATGCGTCTTCTTCCTGTTTCTGTGCTCGTCGCAGGCAATGACGTCATTCCCTGTGACGAGCACAGGAAACAGGAAGAAGAGGCATGAAGATGGAGGATCGCGTACGGCAGCTGCGAGCGGGCGCGGACAGACAGCGGCACTGTGATAAGTATAGTTTCCTTTACAGGTGACCGGAGTCAGGCTGGGGGGGCCCTGGATTACGGGGGCTGCTGTATACTACCGCTGGGGCTGCAATATACTGCCACTGGGGCTGTATACACCACTGGGGCTCCAATACCACTGGGGCTGCTGTATATAGGGGCTGCAATACCACTGGGGCTGCTGTATATAGGGGCTGCAATACCACTGGGGCTGCAATACCACTGGGGCTGCTGTATATAGGGGCTGCAATACCACTGGGGCTGCTGTATATAGGGGCTGCAATACCACTGGGGCTGCTATATATAGGGGCTGCTGTATACACCACTGGGGCTGCAATACCACTGGGGCTGCTGTATATAGGGGCTGCAATACCACTGGGGGCTGCTGTATATCATACTGCTGGGGCCTGTATACCACTGCTGGGGGCTGTATACCTGTGCTGGGGTCCACCCTCGGCTTATACGCGAGTCAATAGATTTTCCCAGGTTTTGGGGGCAAAAGTAGGGGGGTCGGCTTATACACGGGTCGGCTTATACATGAGTATATACGGTATATACCACAATGGGACACACACATATACCATATATATATATATATACCAGGGATAAGAGACATATATGCTACGATGGGCCCAGGATACAATATATACCAGGATAGGGTACAGTATTTACCAGGTTTGGGGACATATATACCAGGATGGGAGACATAGACCTGTAAGGGGCCCAGGATAAGGAACACTTGCACAGTGGTGGCATTATTATGTGGAGGGCACAGTGGTGACATTATGCGGGGCAGTAAGAGGAGCCATGTTTTTTACCACACAGCAGGTGCAGTAATATGTGCACATACGGCAGCAGCGGCTCAGTATTGGGGTATCAGTAGGATGAGAAGTCTGTCCAGTTTGGGAATAGAGGAGGACGGGCTGGAAATGTGAGAAGTCGGAGATGTCTTTGTTGTAATATATCTAGATGGCTGGAGAAGTTGTCATGTCGATCTGGGGACAGTGGTGTAGTGGCTAGCTGCCTTGCAAATATCTGTGCTGGGACTGGTAGTTCAGCATGGTTCAGCAAGGCATTATGCTGGGACTTGAGCTTCCACAGGTACAGATAATGTCGTACATGTGCTGGATTCCAGGTTTGAAAAACCATTGGAGTGTCTGTCAAACCGGGATCCTCCTGTGGGCGTGACAGATCAGACATAAGCAGACTTCCTCTGGGTCACATGGGTTGTGAGTTCAGGAAAGGTCCTGCACCACCGGATGTAGAGGAGCCTTGAGACCAGAAGGAGTGCTTTCCCAAACTCCACAATAGGTGATGGGCCTTAGGGAGCCTGGATCACCCTGGGCTCGAACCTGGTCAGAGCCCGGACCAGACAGGAGTCTGTGATCTTGCAGAGGAGGTAACCTCCCCAACAAAGACTAAGGTCAGTGATCAGTATTATGGATTGACTAAGGTCAGTGATCACTATAATCGGACTAACCGAGACATGTGTGTCATCCTGACCGTTGGGCCAGTTGACGTGATATGCCTGTCCCGTCCATGTATGCACTACATACCGGTTTATGAGGCTTGTTAATAAACTGTTGGACTTTATGTCACATTAAAGAGACGGTTGTTTGTGTGTTCGATCCGTTGCCAAGTGAGTCCTCTGTATGCCCTGGGCATGCGCGACCTCACAAGACCTAGAATGGGGCAACGGAGAGGACCAGGATAGAGGAACATAGGGGCCCAGGATGGAGGAACATGGGGACCTAGGATGGGGGACATGATTAAATAAAGTGGGCCAGAATGAGGAACATACATTTTTGGTTTATGGTGGCAAGTGGGGACATATTTACTGTAGGGGCCAAATATTATTACTGCCATAATAAAGTCAAAAATGTTTGTTAGGTGTTAGCCAGTAGATAGAAAAATATTATAATCTGAGAGTCCTCAGTGGTTGATCCCTTTTAATGGTGAATGGAAAAGATGGTAAACATAGCAAGCTCTCGGGACACTATGGCCCCTTCATCAGGCCGATAATGACACATTCTGAAGACACACACATAGATACTTTCTAGAAAGCTTAAAGAAACGTGTATATTTGGCTGCTAGGCAACAATTCAGAAGTGTTGTAACCTTAGTGACTGTTGCGCATGCGCGTGGTTAGACCGGCCGGTCTAGGGACACTCTGAGTTGATCCAGCAGTCAGAAGGAGCCATCACTCATGGCCATTTGAGGATTGGGCAATCAGAAGGGGAAAGCTTTTGTATGCACATAAGGAGCTGTGAATAGATATTACATTAGTGAATGAACTTAATAGAATAACATTTAATATAGATGAATAGGGAATTTCATTCCTGATATGGAAAAAAGTAACAATGTAAAATAAATCCAAGGCTGTAATGAAATATATGGAGTAAGGGCCCTCTCACATCAGCGTTTCTGTCCGGATCCGGCAATTGCAGTACACTTGCGGGAAGCCCCATGCATTCTCTATGGGGCTTGAGGCAAGTGTGATATTGTCGCCATTCGGCACTTGCGGCAGTTGCGGATGCAAAAAAATCTACGGTCTGTTCTGGGGTAATTTCTGGAAAGAGCCTGTGGAGTAAACAATCACTTCTATAGAGGGAGTCACCGAGGGTAGAAAATCAAGGGTTTTTATTTTGCTTCGAGGAGGGAGGAGAACAGGAGCCCTGTGTGAGAAGGAACTCCAGGGAGGGGGCCTGCAGCGAGGACAGGCAGCCCAGACTGAAGGAGGGGATGCCCCAGATCAGAGCATGCATACTCCGGGAGGGAACCCTGGTCCACTTTACCGGAGTTCCGGTTCCGAAGACAGGGAGTTCAGCCCCTGAGCCGATAACATCGGAGGTCGTGGGTCTGTTTACCGGCACCGACACCCTGTCTGGAGGGATCAGTCACACCAGGATAACCCACCGGGGTCGAGTCCAAGAGCAGGAAACAGAGTGGAAGGCGGGATCCTCAGAGCACCTCATCGGGCGTGGTACTAAGCAGGCTACCCCAGGACAGGCATCAGCAGCGGGAGACGGGTTAGATCAGGAAGGCATACCACGGGAGACTTCCAGAGACTTTGCAGCCCACTGTGACCACCCGGCCGGCTACCTTACTTAAAGACTGTTTTGCTGCTGTGAACTGTACCACCACCAGTATTGTTCCAGTAAAGTACCCGGGTAGAGTGACTGAGTCTCCGTGTATTTGTTTCTCCGCTACACCGTGCCCTGCTTATTTCCACCATCAGCACTTCCATCATCACCGGTGCATCCCTGCCCTGGAGGGCCAGCTCCACCTGCAGGAAGCTGTACCATCTCGGCCGCTGTACCACTGCCCTCCGGAGGTCTGAAGCGGCGCTGGTGCTCAATCACCAGAAGCTGCGGGTGGCGTCACGTGAAATCTGATCTTTACTATAAAACCCCTTTTTGTTGACTGCCAGGTCAACGGGTCTATGAAGGCCACCCATGACAACCCCACAGCAGCAGAAGGCCCAGATACCCGAGTCCCTGTAAACCCTGGGTGAGACATCCTACTAAACCTCCCAGCATATTCCTGGAGTCTGCCGGATATAGCCTTGTTCTCCTCTGGTTCAGTCCTGTGTCCTCAGCTCTCACCTTGTGTATGTGATTACTGTGTGACCCCGGCCTGTTTACTGACTACTCTTGAGGCTTCTGATTGTGACTTTTCTCTGCCCTCCTGGTTCTGACCCGGCTCCTGACTATTATTGTCATTTCACACCACCAATTATCAGATAACTCTGTGTCCTCAGCCTACTGGTCCCTGTGTAAGTCCAGACTCATGTATAGGGGTTAGAGGGTGAAGGACAATCCCTGGGATATGGAGGGTGGAGTAGATAGCGCCAGGTCTGTTTGTGGCAGCCATCTTTTGAGCTGTCAGGTGATCACATGATTGTGATATGTCTGGACTCCACCACCGATAAAGCAGCCACAGCCGGTGACTGAGAAGAATCTGTGACTTCTCTGCATTCAGTGGTCACTACTCACCTGGGCGGTGATCTGTAGGGATCTCCTCTGTCCTCCGCTCATCACCCCTCACATAGGTCTCTGGAGGATTAATATGGGGCAGATCTTCACCCTGAAACAAAGATTATAAAGTCACAGACAGATGGAGAAGTCCCATCTATGATCAGCTGTAATCTGCCATCTCCACCGTTCTCATAACACAAGTATAACACATCTAATAGTGGAGGAGAAAACAAGACTGAGACAAGATCTTCACAGCCGTCTACACATCATAGGGAGATCTCATCACACCTTCTCTCCATCTACCTGATGATCCGGAGGAACATCGGGATCTTCTTCTTTACAGTCCTGTGGGAGAAGAGGACGGGGACACCTCTCTGGTGTTGTCCTCTTACTGGATAGACCTGGAGGAGACACATACAGGACTGAATTCATTCTTTACATACAGATCATTATAGGCCGTGTGGATTTAGTCCTGTCTATTACCTGCTGATGTGAGGGGATCCTCCATCATGACCATGTCCTTGTACAGATCTCTGTGTCCTTCTAAATACTCCCACTCCTCCATGGAGAAATAGACGGCGACGTCCTGACATCTTATAGGAACCTGACACATACAATGATAGCGCGGTCATCATTCCCCCATCCCTTCATAGCGTTACTGTATAATGTCCCAGCAGCAGCATTCCCAGCAGTGTCACCTCTCCAGTCAGCAGCTCCATCATCTTGTAGGTGAGTTCTCGGATCTTCTGCTCATTGATGTCCTCATGTATCAGGGGGTGAGGTGGAGGCCCCGTGATTGGGCTCAGGGCTCTTCCCTCACACTGTACAGGCTCCTGACAGCACAGATCACTCCAGCTCTTCTTCACCACTGTGTAATCCTGGTTATGGAGAGGAGACACATTAATAAATCTCCAGTCTCCAGACATTTCCAGAGTCCTCACCTCTCCTGTCCTCTGTTCTTCTGTCCATAGAGAAGAATGATGTGATGTGACATCTCTCACCTCTCCAGTAACAAGGAAGAGGATCTCTAGGGTGAGGGGTAAGATCCTCTCCGCCATCTTGTCCCTGTCCAGATCCATCCTTGATGGTCAATCAGGAGAATTCTCTTCTATAGAAGATGTGAGAGGATCCGATATTGTAGAGACCTGAATGGGGGAAGATGAGCTCCGGTTTCTCCCGCAGGTTCAGCTCTGCAGATACTGAGCTCAGTACTGACTAATGCCGCACAGCAGATATATGGCCGCTGTGTGTACAGGACCTGTGATGATGTCACATGGGGGAGGAGTCAGGGGTCACATGATCAGCCGAGTGTGTACGAGGTGTACGGAGCGGAGCCGAGTGTGTACGAGGTGTACGGAGCAGAGCCGAGTGTGTATGAGGTGTACGGAGCAGAGTCGAGTGTGTACGAGGTGTACGGAGCGGAGTCGAGTGTGTACGAGGTGTACGGAGCGGAGCCGAGTGTGTACGAGGTGTACGGAGCGGAGCCGAGTGTACGAGGTGTACGGAGCAGAGCCGAGTGTACGAGGTGTACGGAGCAGAGCCAAGTGTGTACGAGGTGAACAGAGCAGAGCCGAGTGTGTACGAGGTGAACAGAGCGGAGCCTAGTGTGTATGAGGTGTACGGAGCGGAGCCAAGTGTGTATGAGGTGTACGGAGCGGTGCCGAGTGTGTACGAGGTTTACAGAGAGGAGTCGAGTGTGTACAAGGTGTACGGAGCGAAGTCGAGTGTGTACGAGGTGTACGGAGCAGAGCCAAGTGTGTACGAGGTGTACGGAGTGATGCAGAGTGTCTAGGAGGTGTACGAGGTGTACGGAGCGTAGCCGAGCGTGTACGAAGTGTACGGAGCAGAGCCGAGTGTGTACGAGGTGTACGGAGCCGAGCGTGTATGAGGTGTATGGAGCGGAGCTGAGCGTGTACGAGGTGTAAGGAGCGGAGCGTGTACGATGCAGAGCTGAGCGTGTACAAGGTGTACGGAGCGGACCCGAGCGTGTACGAGGTGTATGGAGCGGAGCCGAGCGTGTACGAGGTGTATGGAGCAGAGCCGAGAGTGTACGAGATGTACGGAGCGGAGCCGAGCTTGCACAAGGTGTACGGAGCGGAGCGTGTACGAGGTGTACGGAGTGGAGCCAAGTGTGTACGAGGTGTACGGAGCGGAGCCGAGCGTGTATAAGGTGTACGTAGCGGAACCGGGCGTTTACTAGGTGTACGGAGCTGAGCATGTACGAGGTGTACTGAGCGGAGCCGAGCATGTACGAGGTGTACAGAGCAGAGCCAAGCGTGTACGAAGTGTACGTACCATGAGTTTTGCTGGTGCACTTTTGTTGAAGTTTCTTTCTTGCTTTTCCCGAGCTCTTTCAAGACTATCTTCAACGCAAACTTGAACTTGTCTGTACTGTGCTAAACAGGTGTTATTCCAGTCAGAATTGGAAGCTTCTGCTTTGGGTTCAACAACTCCGAGTTCCAGATCTAGAGGTAATCTTCCCGTACGCGCTCTCATGAGATAGGTGGGTGTACAGTTCGTAGAACTCACTGGAATGTGATTGTACATGTCTACCAGATCAGGCAGTTTTTCCGGCCATTGGTTCCTTTCTTCAGGAGGTATTATCTTGAGCATGCCTATCACAATGTTGTTCATCTTTTCACATAACCCATTGGATTGGGGATGATATGGCGTAGTACTTATTTTCTTACAACCATACAAATGACAAAACTCTTAGAAGATTTCGGCTTCAAAAGCTGAACCTCTATCAGTTAGAACTTGTTCTGTGTAGCCTAGTGGTCTACAGAAGCCATTCTGGAATTTTTTTGTAGCTGTTGCAGCAGTTAGATCTTTTACAGGTGCGACCATCAGGAATCGAGAATAATGATCCACCATTGTCAAAGCATAAGTGTAGCCGGTCAACTTCAGGTGGTCTAAGGCTACTATCTAGAGCGATTGCGTGGTTACAATTGATTGGAGTGCTGCTCTTTGAGTCTGCTGGTCTTTTCTGCGTAGGCTACAGGGTCCACAATCTTTACACCATCTTTCTGTGGATCCCCTCATGCCAACTCAGTAAACCGATCTTTCAGCAGCATTTCTAGCTTTTTCCAACCAAAGTGTCCAGTCTGATTGTGGTAGGCATTTATTTATTGGATTTCTGTTTTGGGTACTATGATCTGCCATACGATTTCATTGGTTCTTGGGTTAATGTATCTTCTACAGAGCTTCTCCTGGTAAATGAACAACTTGCTTCTCTCGTTCCACAGGTGTTTGGCTTCTGGTGATGGATATGAAGGTAACTTTGCGGACTCCTGCGTTATCAATCCTTCTACTAAACTGATAGATGGGTCACTGTCTTGAGATTCCTTCCAACCAAAGTGTGGTAAGGGGTTCACTATTCTCTCAGGAGGTTCTGCATGGACCTGTTGGAACTGTGATGTCCACAGCTGATGGAAGGTGGGTAACTCCACTTCTTCTAGTTGATCTTCATCCGCTCCCACATCTGATAGGTGAGGCATCCTGGATAAGGCATCAGTGTTACCGTTGCTTCGCCCAGCCCGTTACTTGATGGTAAACTGGTAATTGGATAATCTGGCCATCCATCTCTGTTCCATGGCTTCCAACTTCACAGTTTCCAAGTGGGTTAAAGGGTTGTTATCAGTAAAAGCGATGAACTTGCTAGACCCCAGGTAGTGTTTAAATCTTTCAGTAACAGCCCAGACCAATGCAAGGAACTCCAGCTTGAAAGAACTGTAGTTTTCGGGGTTCCTTTCTGTGGGGCGAAGCTCCCTACGAGCATAGGCAATCACTCTTTCTTTGCCTTCTTGCTTCTGTGCCAGTACAGCTCCTAATCCCACGTTGCTGGCATCTGTATACAACAGGAATGGTAGGTTGTAATCGGGGTAAGCCAGGATCTCCTCACCAGCTAGGGCCTCTTTCATCATCTGGAACGACTCTTCTTGTTCCTTGTCATTATCCTGTACCCCAGTGTCATTATCCTGTACCTCCAGTGTCATTATCCTGTACCCCCAGTGTCATTATCCTGTACCCCCAGTGTCAGTGTCATTATCCTGTACCCCCAGTGTCATTATCCTGTACACCCAGTGTCATTATCCTGTACCCCAGTGTCATTATCCTGTACCCCCAGTGTCATTATCCTGTACCCCAGTGTCATTATCCTGTACCCCCAGTGTTATTATCCTGTACCCCAGTGTCATTATCCTGTACCCCCAGTGTCATTATCCTGTACCCCAGTGTCATTATCCTGTACCCCAGTGTCATTATCCTGTACCCCAGTGTCATTATCCTGTACCCCAGTGTCAGTGTCCTGTACCCCCAGTGTCAGTGTCATTATCCTGTACCCCCAGTGTCATTATCCTGTACCCCAGTGTCATTATCCTGTACCCCCAGTGTCAGTGTCCTGTACCCCCAGTGTCAGTGTCATTATCCTGTACCCTCAGTGTCATTATCCTGTACCCCAGTGTCATTATCCTGTACCCCAGTGTCATTATCCTGTACCCCCCAGTGTCATTATCCTGTACCCCCAGTGTTATTATCCTGTACCCCCAGTGTTATTATCCTGTACCCCCAGTGTCATTATCCTGTACCCCCAGTGTCATTATCCTGTACCCCCAGTGTCATTATCCTGTACCCCTAGTGTCATTATCCTGTAACCCCAGTGTCATTATCCTGTACCCCAGTGTCATTATCCTGTACCCCAGTGTCATTATCCTGTACCCCCAGTGTCATTATCCTGTACCCCCAATGTCATTATCCTGTACCCCAGTGTCATTATCCTGTACCCCAGCGTCATTATCCTGTACCCCCAGTGTCATTATCCTGTAAACCCAGTGTCAATATCCTGTAACCCCAGTGTCATTATCCTGTACCCCAGTGTCATTACCCTGTACCCCCAGTGTCATTACCCTGTACCCCAGTGTCATTATCCTGTACCCCAGTGTCATTATCCTGTACCCCCAGTGTCATTATCCTGTACCCCCAGTGTCAGTGTCATTATCCTGTAACCCCAGTGTCATTATCCTGTACCCCCAGTGTCATTATCCTGTACCCCAGTGTCATTATCCTGTACCCCCAGTGTCATTATCCTGTACCCCCAATGTCATTATCCTGTACCCCAGTGTCATTATCCTGTACCCCAGTGTCATTATCCTGTAACCCCAGTGTCATTATCCTGTAAACCCAGTGTCAATATCCTGTAACCCCAGTGTCATTATCCTGTACCCCAGTGTCATTACCCTGTACCCCCAGTGTCATTATCCTGTACCCCAGTGTCATTATCCTGTACCCCCAGTGTCATTATCCTGTACCCCCAGTGTCAGTGTCATTATCCTGTAACCCCAGTGTCATTATCCTGTACCCCCAGTGTCATTATCCTGTACCCCCAGTGTCATTATCCTGTACCCCCAGTGTCATTATCCTGTATCCCCAGTGTCATTATCCTGTACCCCCAGTGTCATTATCCTGTACCCCCAGTGTCATTATCCTGTAACCCAGTGTCATTATCCTGTACCCCCAGTGTCATTATCCTGTACCCCAGTGTCATTATCCTGTGCCCCCAGTGTCATTATCCTGTACCCCCAGTGTCATTATCCTGTAACCCCAGTGTCATTATCCTGTAAACCCAGTGTCAATATCCTGTAACCCCAGTGTCATTATCCTGTACCCCAGTGTCATTACCCTGTACCCCCAGTGTCATTACCCTGTACCCCAGTGTCATTATCCTGTACCCCCAGTGTCATTATCCTGTACCCCCAGTGTCAGTGTCATTATCCTGTAACCCCAGTGTCATTATCCTGTACCCCCAGTGTCATTATCCTGTACCCCCAGTGTCATTATCCTGTACCCCCAGTGTCATTATCCTGTATCCCCAGTGTCATTATCCTGTACCCCCAGTGTCATTATCCTGTACCCCCAGTGTCATTATCCTGTAACCCCAGTGTCATTATCCTGTACCCCCAGTGTCATTATCCTGTACCCCAGTGTCATTATCCTGTGCCCCCAGTGTCATTATCCTGTACCCCCAGTGTCATTATCCTGTAACCCCAGTGTCATTATCCTGTATCCCCAGTGTCATTATCCTGTTCCCCAGTGTCATTATCCTGTACACCCAGTGTCATTATCCTGTACCCCAGTGTCATTATCCTGTACCCCAGTGTCATTATCCTGTACCCCCAGTGTCATTATCCTGTACCACAGTGTCATTATCCTGTACCCCCAGTGTCATTATCCTGTATCCCCAGTGTCATTATCCTGTACCCCAGTGTCATTATCCTGTACCCCCAGTGTCATTATCCTGTAACCCCAGTGTCAGTGTCAGTATCTTGTACCCCAGTGTCATTATCCTGTAACCCCAGTGTCATTGTCATTATCCTGTACCCCAGTGTCATTATCCTGTACCCCAGTGTCATTATCCTGTACCCCAGTGTCATTATCCTGTACCCCCAGTGTCAGTGTCATTATCCTGTACCCCAGTGTCAGTGTTACTGATTAGCAGGGGAACACGATGGGGGACATGTTTACTGTATGGGAGCCAGAATTAGGAAGATGCATTAGTTTTAGTGACAACTGGGGGACCTAGTTACTTTAGAGGCCAATTAAGTGTAGTATATTTTACATTTGAGCATACTGTTTTCAATGAGGGGAGGGAGCAGTGCTCTGAAACCAGGCGACAATCTGGGGCAATGTGCACACATCGCCCCATGTAATCGGGCGCCGGCGACCTGTCAGGCGATGAGAGCCGTCCTGCATCACCGCTGGGGTTTTCAGACACCCCGGCGGCGATGCCACCTGTCAGCTTGCCGGCGCGGCGCTGGAGATGTCGCCCCATGTAAATGGGGGACGGTAACGCTGGCGGGGCCCCAAAAACGTGCGCGCACCCGCCAGTCGCCGCCGACATCTCCAGCCCCGTCGCCAGGTGTGACGGGGTCTTAAGATTGATGAGATGAAGGTGGATTCCTTCCAAAATGACAAGGCCTACTCCTCTTTTATGCCTCTTCCTACTCACCCTTATATCTCTTATCTTGTTAACCATCCTACATGTACATACAGTATGTTGATACACCTGTGTGGGGGGGACCTTCTGTTAAGCCTATATTATGTTGAAATTAATGTTGCAGATGCTTCCTCTTAAGACGTCATTTGAATGCATGATCACAGCAGCAATAATTATTATGTGGTGAGCGCCATAGTCACTCCGATATTCATGAAGGGGTGGTTTGGGCCTTTTGTCACGCCCCTTCATAGCAGAAGCGTCGTGGTTACTTAGTAACCAGGCGCAGGGCACAGGCAGTCTAACCGGATCCGGCGGTGTTATTGGACGCAATAGCGATGACGCCTAGCCGCCTCCGGCGCATACATAGCACATGTTGTAATTGCTACGGTAACCACAACGCTGTATTGATCTGGCGATTCACACGCATAGAAACTGGTAACCAGTATTTTTTGATATAGGATGTGTGATATACATCCGGGCGTTGTTTGTATACACCGGAGCTACTAGGTATTGGAGTCTCCATGGAGACATTATAGGGCATACACAGAAAGTGATCTGCTGTTCCTCTTCCTGTTCTGGGCGTTTACCATCAATGAGAACCTGGGGACACATTTGATTTGCATTTCATTATCTTCGCACTCCGTATATAACTAGGTGCATTGGACTTGTATTGCAGATTTCCCCTGAGGAAGCTGCCTAGTGCAGCGGAACGCGTGGGGCTCTGGTCTATCTGGTTACAGCTGATTAATTGGGTAATATATGTGAATGTAGTATGCTGTGGTGTTTCTCCCCCCCTCCCTCTGCAGTATTAGCCTTTTAGGCTTGTTTGATAAAGAATAGAGCCTGATGATATGTGCTCTGACATTGTAGATTGTGGATGGAACTCATCTATATTGATTTGATAGACCATGTAAGCCATAGGGGTGGATTAAACGCAGCCTCATCCGCATCACCAAGCTTTTGATACAGTTATGTATATGAATATGTGGACTGTGCAACCAGGGTCATGGGCCCTATCCTGCTTTTAAATGTTTTTAAATGTCCATTGCACCAGTTTTTTGTTAATTATTAAATAAACTTTGATACAAATTCTGTGGTGTGCACAGGCCTATGTATATGTGCTTTCGTAACTCTTTTGTAGCTTTTTACATGCAGTCTGTAGCACCCCTTTAATGTTGATGATGAATATATATAAAAATGTTTTTCACTTCCCGGTAGACAGGTAATACTCGCGGACGAGTATATTCAATCAAGGGGGTATGGGGCGCACCGCCATGCAGGCATCACAGAGGGGTACTGCACCCATAAAAGCAGTGCAGATACTCCAGCTGCAAGTGGATTTCAGGTTGATGGGTGGAACCCACACACAAGCACCCCCACATTAGATCACATGGTGGGAGGTACCCGGAAGGGAATAAAACCACCCCCGGGAGAGAAAGAAGGGTCTTTTTAGTGGAGCAAAGAGGGTGTTTTGACTGATGGACCCGGGAAATACTAAGGACAGATCCCAGGCGCAGATAGCCAGTTGGGGAAAGAGGAACTTGAGGAGTTCGCCCCAGTCAGCTACCTGGCACCGGAGCCCCCACCTAGTGGATCCTCCAAGGACCACAGAAAATACGGCGATCTGAGGGGTCCAGGGTCGCCTGAAGGTTCGGCGGTCCAGCAGAAGGTAACCCGACGGGAGCGAGGAGAGTGAGAGACAGCAGGAGGCCAGATCCACCTTATGGGGTCAGACTTCATACAAACTACTGGGAAGCAGTACCACCTGAGATCCGCTTGCAGCCACCCGCTAGCTACTTGTCATTTAACATCTTACTGCACTGAGAACTGTAACGAATGCTACTAAAGTTTTTCAGTAAAGTACCCGGAGTGAAGTGAACTCGACTCTGCTGCTTCTTCTTCCTATGAACTCATTCCTTCACAGGATTGCTGCCCCGGAGGTCCCAGTCGTACCTGCGGAGGACTACACCATCTCAGCCGCAATACCACCGACCTCCGGCAGACTGTGGCGGCGCTGGTGCCACTCACCAGAAACTGCAGGTGGCGTCACGACAACTACTAACTTTGTAAATAATCCCTTGCAATTCCCCCTTTTAAAAAGAATACGACCCATATTACATAGGTAGTGAGATTATAACTTACTTTAACCATGAAATCTCCACAAAACTGAATAAATTACAGAGGACAACGAGAGGGAAGTATGGACAAATGTTTATTGCCACAAGTAAACTGGCTTCAAGATGTAACAAATGGGCAGAAGGTGCTGGAGCAGGTACAAAACAGCAATGGTAGTAAGTACATCAATGTCATCTCACAATACACAGAGATAAAAGATCCCAATGGAAATATAGAGCAATCAAAACTATGGGTAGTTCAAGTTATAGAGGGTTCAGATACAATCCAATAACATTAGACATTAAAGTGCAACCATTCGATACACGAGTCATATAACAAACCCCAATTATAAGGTATAAAATTAGTGCCCAAAGGGCTACCCTAAATGAGTCCCTGTGTACAGGTTTAAATCATGTTACCAGCGCTGGATCAATACAAGCCCCTGCAGTGGAGGATCACCCGGGTCTGGACCCCGACGTACGTTTCGCTTTTTGTGATTATAGCTTCATCAGGGGGTGATGATTCTCAGCCCTTGCCGGGTTTTTATATCTTACTGGCGTCTGTTATCACTACTGTCAGCCACCTGCGGTAGCGCCCGGCTACCTCCGGTCCACTCCGCCCCTACCGAAAGTGCGTCAGCGTCACCGCTGTGACGCGCACATCCGGGAGCCAGGACGCGTTTCCATGGCTCCCAGGCATGCGTGCCCGCGGGTACAGACGCCGCGTCCACCACAAAATGTGTAAAGAAATCAGTGAGAGGTGGTGGAGGAAGTGTCATAAGTGTCATGGTTTGGGGAATGTTTTCTGCTGCAGGGGTTGGACTTCTCATACAGTTACATGGCAGAATGAATGTAAGTGTGTATCAGAACCTTCTGTAACAACACATGGTTCCTTACTTGTATTCAGCACTGAATCTGACAGCAATTTTCATGCAGTACAATGCCCCCTATCACACAGCTAAACTTGAAACAGAAAACATTCAAACAATGAACTGGCCGCCCAGAGTCCTGATCTAAACCCAAGAGAAAACCTCTGGAAAATCCTTGTGACAAAGTTATGGGCAAGAAACCCACAAGAACTGTGGAAAAGACTGGAAGAAGAGTGGAAGAGTGGAGCAACTCCCCCCAGAGCAATGTGAGAGACTAGTGATGTCCTGTGGTCACAAGTGTGATGAAGTCATTCAAAGCAAAGGCCTGTGCACAGCAAAGGCCTGTACACTTCCTACTGATCGGTGACTGTTGTAACCTTCACAACATTTAGTGTTAATCTTCCTCTGTCTACAGTCATTGCTGTTCTGTAATTATGATCATGTTTTGTGTAAAATAAAGGTTTTAAGTTGAAATATTTAGGTTATTTTGGAAAACTCTGTTCTAGTGGCTGGTGCACGCCGTACACAAAACCCTTCAAATATTCATCAATATTGTCATGTACCCACTTCTCAGCACGTGACTTGGGGTTGCGCCTGCAAGGGTTAATCTATCTCCTCTCAGTTAATCCAGCACTCGACCTCTGTCCTATGCTGAAAGGGAGCATCAATCACACCCCGACTCAGACTGCGCACCCCCGCTTCACACACGCTGCCACCACCCACCGGATTTGGGGCAGATGAGTCCCCCTAAACTAATGGTGGGTTTACACACACCAATCATTGTATCCAATCTCTGAACCAATCTCTGGTTGCAGTGAAATCATGGACAGATTGCTCCATGTTGTACACAGCCACAAAATGGAACTATGTGTCCATGATTTCACTGCAACCAGAGATTGGTTCAGAGATTGGATACAATGGTGTGTGTAAACCCACCATAAGACTATCTGACAATCAACCAAATCTGTTGTGAATTCTGCTTGTGGGCTCCCTCCTGTGGTTGTGGCTTGTAATGCAGTTGATCCTGTTTTGCACTCTTAGTCAGGTGAATTGGATAATTGCAATTCTGACTGGGGTATTTAAGGTTGCAGGATTTCCTCACTCCTTGCCAGTTGTCAATGTTCCTGGAGGTGTTTCACCTCTGTCTGGTCTTTCCTGCCCTGCTGCAAGACTTCCAAGCTAAGTGTATGATTTAGTCTTTTTGTGGCACACATGCTGTGTGCTTGTTTTCTGAAATGGTCTATTTTTGCTCAGAGTGCATGCTGTGTTAACTTGCTCTCTGTTAGGAAGTTTTCTTCCTATGATTTTTGTGCTATTCATTTGTTATGGGCTTGTTCAGCTTTTTGTGTCAGTATACATATATTGAGAATTGTAGGATTGACAGGAGGTTTACAGATTTAGAGGGCGCCGAGTCTTGAGTAGACTCAGGGTATTTTTGTATTATCTGCAGTGGATATTTTTTAAGGGATTTTATACTGACTGCAATGGTATCCTGTCCTGTCTTTATCTATCTAGCTAGAAGTGGCCTCATCTTTGCTTGATTCTGTTTTCTGCCTTAGTGTGTCTTTTCCTCTTACTCACAGTCAATATTTGTGGGGGGCTTTCTATCCTTTTGGGGTTCTGCTCTGAGGCAAGATAACATTCCTGTTTCCCTCTTTAGGGGTAGCTAGTTCTCCGGCCGTGTTGAGGTGTCTAAGGTATGGTTAGTCACATCCCACGGCTACTTCTAGTTGCGGAGTTAAATTAGGAACTGTGGTCAGTACAGGTACCACTTCTCCTGTAAAGGTGGTGCGTTTACCGTTTACAACCGTTTGTGCGTGCTCGTGCACGTGATGCACCCGGTTCTTGCCACCATCCTGTAGCGGCGTGTAAAGGTACCATTAGAGGCACTCACTTAATAACAAGATTTTTATTGATAAAAGATTGTCTTATAGTCCAGAAAATATGATACATTTAAAAAAAATGTCACTTTCTCATTTAATTACATCACTATCTTATGTTTTTTGTACAATTTGTCCGCAAAATGCATAATTTCTACTAGTGCGAGTTATTTTTGACGGTACACAAAACATGAATTTCCAGTAATTATTTTTTCATATTTAGTCCTTATAATGGTTACTGCCTGTGTGAGCTCTTTGGTGCTTAACAAGACTCGATTTAGCTACAAAATATTTCCCACATTCTGAACATAAAAAAGGCTTCTCCCCTGTGTGAGTTCTCTTGTGTGTAGCAAGACATGATTTATCTGCAAAACATTTCCCACATTCTGAACATGAAAAAGGCTTCTCCCCTGTGTGAGTTCTCTGGTGTGTAACAAGATCTGATTTCTGTACAAAACGTTTCCCACATTCTGAACATGAAAAAGGCTTCTCTCCTGTGTGACTTCTCTGATGTTTAACAAGAATTGATTTATGTGTAAAACATTTCCCACATTCTGAACATGAAAAAGGCTTCTCCCCTGTGTGACCTCTTTGATGTCTAACAAGTTCTGATTTACGTGCAAAACATTTCCCACATTCTGAACATGAATACGGCTTCTCTCCTGTGTGACTTCTCTGATGTTTAGCAAGAACTGATTTCTGTACAAAACATTTCCCACATTCTGAACATGAAAAAGGCTTCTCCCCTGTGTGACCTCTTTGATGTCTAACAAATTCTGATTTATGTGCAAAACATTTCCCACATTCTGAACATGAATACGGCTTCTCTCCTGTGTGACTTCTCTGATGTTTAGCAAGAACTGATTTATCTGCAAAACATTTCCCACATTCTGAACATGAAAAAGGCTTCTCCCCTGTGTGACCTCTCTCATGTGTAACAAGAACTGATTTATGTGCAAAACATTTCCCACATTCTGAACATGAAAAAGGCTTCTCCCCTGTGTGACTTCTTTGATGGCTAACAAGTTCTGATTTATGTGCAAAACATTTCCCACATTCTGAACATGAAAAAGGCTTTGTTCCTGTGTGAGTTCTCTGATGAATAACAAGATGTGATTTATATGTAAAACATTTCCTACATTCTGAACATGAATGTGGCTTCTTCCCAGTATGAATCCTCTTATGACTAACAAGATCTGATTTCTGGTTAAAATGTTTCCCACATTTGGAACAAGAAAATCTCTTTTTCTCTGTGTGAATTATTTGATGTTTAACAAAAGATGTTTCGAGGGGAAAACTATTTCCATATTCTGAAGGTGAAAGTGGCTTCTTTGCTGTAAGATCAGTTTGTTTTCTGCTGCCTCTTTTGTGAGGTTTCTTCTTCTTAGTAGTCTGTGATGAATCAGAAGAGAGGACCTGTTTCACAGGATCAGATGATGGATCTTTGCTGTGAAGGGATGATGTGGTTTCAGGTTCATCTGATTTATACATTGCAGATGTCAGTTGTCCCTTTGATCTTCCTGTACAGTCATCTGACAAGAATAATTACAATTATTATTTTTAATAAAATATACCTGAAATTTATATTTTTTAACATTTCTACTTAAAATGTCCATAGAAATGGCAAGTAATGTATTAAGATTGACTTATTCACAAAGACAATGACAGTTCAGTGTAATAGAAGAGCTCATAGCATCACCCAGTAGAGTGCGGTGCTCAACTGTTTATTCTGCCTCCCAAATATTAGAATAAAAAGCAACAAAACATATGTAGGTGAAAATGATAATAAAAATGTCTACTTGTAAAATAACAAGCCCCCACTCAGGTCCATCATCTGTCAGTGTAACATTAGAAGGTTTCCACACTATTAGTGTCACAAAATGTCTTGAAAAACAATCCAGGAAAATCACCTCCCCCTAATTCATATCTCTCCATCACTTCTGAGCCTTTTATAGTGTGCCCAAACTACATATAGCATATATGTATAGTATATCCCAAAAGTGAGTACACCCTGTGAAGACACAGCTTTTCTCAATTCATGTCGGGGGTCAATGTTCTTAATTTGGCCAGTCGTATAGGTCTTTTGTTGTTCTCATGTTTGCCAAGACATTATTTCTTGCCAGATGATTCGGAGCCTTTATTGTCCTAAGTTTGTGCATTGCTAAGTTAATGTAAATGACCTCACCCCTTCACCCACTCTGTCTATATCACTCAGAGGAATTATGCAGATATTGCATTGAAATGCCAACCGCCAACCAATATGAGCCCAGCCTTATTCCACCAATCCTGGAAGAACACAATATACCCTGAGGTGTAGGCTTGGGAGATAAGGTCTTGTTTCAGTCACCATGAGTCATAAGCTTTGTGGCCTCAGTCTAGGGACTTCAGCCCCGACTAGAGGACCACCAGAACTGGATTACAATCGGCAGGAGTTCAGCCTAGGATTCTTGAATTTAATTGAAATATCAGAGACTACATAAGGAAGATACCCAGGTTGGGACAATTCGGTCACCTGGCTACAGGCTACACCACTGATAAAGCAGCCACAGCCGGTGACTGAGAAGAATCTGTGACTTCTCTGCATTCAGTGGTTACTACTCACCTGGGTGGTGATCTGTAGGGATCTCCTCTGTCCTCCGCTCATCACCCCTCACATAGGTCTCTGTAGTATTAATATGGGTCAGATCTTCACCCTGCAACAAATAGTAACATAGTAACATACATAGTAACATAGTATTTAAGGTTGAAGGAAGACCTTAAGTCCATCTAGTTCAACCCGTAGCCGAACATGTTGATGCAGAGGAAGGCAAAAAAAAAACCCATGTGGCAACACTAAGCTCCACATTGGGGGAAAAAATTCCTTCCTGACTCCAGATACGGCAATCAGACTAGATCCCTGGATCAACGCCCGATCAAAGGATCTAGTATATATAACCGGTAATATTATAGTTTTCAAGAAAGGCATCCAGGCCATTGTTAGATGTTAGTAGTGACTCCCTCATTACACCATCATGTGGAGAGAGCTCCATAGTGTCACTGCTCTTACAGTAAAGAATCCGCGTCTGTGATTATGGTTAAACCTTCTTTCCTCCAGACGTAGAGGACGCCCCCTTGTCCCCGTCTCTGTAGAGGATGCCCCCTTGTCCCCGTCTCTGTAGAGGACGCCCCCTTGTCCCCGTCTCTGTAGAGGACGCCCCCGTGTCCCCGTCTCTGTAGAGGACGCCCCCGTGTCCCCGTCTCTGTAGAGGACGCCCCCGTGTCCCCGTCTCTGTAGAGGACGCCCCCTTGTCCCCGCCTCTGTAGAGGACGCCCCCTTGTCCCTGTCTCTGTAGAGGACGCCCCCGTGTCCCTGTCTCTGTAGAGGACGCCCCCTTGTCCCCGCCTCTGTAGAGGACGCCCCCTTGTCCCTGTCTCTGTAGAGGACGCCCCCTTGTCTTTGTCTCAGGCCTAAGAGTAAAAAGATCATTAAAAAGGTCTCTGTACTGTCCCCTCATATATTTATACATTATTATAAGATCACCCCTAAGCCTTCGTTTTTCCAAACTAAATAACCCCAAGTTTAATATCCTGTCTTGGTATTGTAGACCCCTCAGTCCTCTAATAACCTGTCTTGGTATTGCAGACCCTTCAGTCCTCTAATAACCTGTCTTGGTATTGCAAACCCATCAGTCCTCTAATAACCTGTCTTGGTATTGCAGACCCCCCAGTTCTCTAATAACCTGTCTTGGTAATGCAGACCCCTCAGTCCTCTAATAACTTGTCTTGGTGTTGCAGACCCCTCAGTCCTCTAATAACCTGTCTTGGTATTGCAGACCCCTCAGTCCTCTAATAACTTGTCTTGGTATTGCAAACCCATCAGTCCTCTAATAACCTGTCTTGGTACTGCAGACCCCCCCAGTCCTCTAATAACCTGTCTTGGTATTGCAGACCCCTCAGTCCTCTAATAACCTTGGTCGCTCTTCTCTGGACCAGCTCTAATTCAGCTATGACTTTCTTATACACCGGAGACCAGAACTGTACACAATATTCTAAGTGCGGTTGCACTAGTGACTTGTATAGAGGTAGAATTATGTTCTCCTCATGAGCATCTATGCCTCTTTTAATGCATCCCATTATTTTATTTGCCTTTGCAGCAGCTGCCTGACACTGGCCACTAAATGTGAGTTTGTCATCTACCCATACACCCAGGTCTTTTTCAGTGATAGTTTTGCCCAGTGTTTTACAATTAAACACATAATTATACCTTTTGTTTCCTCTGCCCAAGTGCATGACCTTACATTTATCCCCATTAAAGCTCATTTGCCATTTATCAGCCTAATCTTCTAGTTTACATAAATCCTCCTGTAATATAAAATTGTCCTCCTCTGTATTGATTACCCTGCAGAGTTTAGTGTCATCTGCAAATATTAAGATTCTACTCTGTATGCCTCTTACAAGGTCATTAATAAATATGTTAGAAAGAAGCGGGCCCAATCCTGACCCCTGTGGTACCCCACTGCTGTGACTCATTCTGAGTGTGTTCCATTAATGACCACCTTTTGTTTGCTATCACTGAGCCAGTTCTTAATCCACTTACAAATATTTTCCCGTATCCCCATTGCTCTCATTTTATGTATCAACCTTTTGTGTGGCACCGTATCAAAAGTCCATATACACCACATCCACTGCATTTCCTTAGTTCAGTCCAGAACTTATATCTTCATAGAAGCTAATCCGATTAGTTTGACAGGAATAGTCTCTCATAAACCCATGTTGATATTGGGTCATGAGGTTATTTTTCTTCAGATACTCCAGTGTAGCATCTCTTAGAAAACCCTCCAGGATTTTACCCACAGTAGAGGTTAAGCTTACTGGCC
This sequence comes from Allobates femoralis, assembly GCA_033576535.1. Lineage (NCBI taxonomy): Eukaryota > Metazoa > Chordata > Amphibia > Anura > Aromobatidae > Allobates > Allobates femoralis. The sequence continues at coordinate 500,878,438 of JARQOC010000006.1, forward strand.
TATAATTTCCAAGTTCAGGTTTTGTCCCCTTTTTGAATATTGGCACCACATTTGCTATACACTAGTCTTGTGGTAAAGACCCTGTAATTATGGAATCTTTAAGGATTAAAAATAATGGTCTATCTATGACGGTACTTAATTCCTGCAGTACTCTGGGGTGTATCCCATCCGGGCCTGGGGATTTGTCAACTTTAGTGATATTTAGACAGTGCCGTACTTCCTGCTGGGTTAAGCAGGTGACATTTAATGGAGTTTTTGTTATCACTAATCATATTGTCTGTCATGGGATTTTCTTGTGTAAATACTGTTGCAAAAGTCATTTAGAATATTGGCTTTTTCCTCATCCTCATCCACCATTTCACCCAGACTATTTTTAAGGGGCCAACACCATCATTTTTTAGTTTCTTACTATTTATGTAGTTTTATATTTTAGGATTTTTTTTACTTTCTCTGGCAATGAGTCTCTCTGTCTCAATCTTTGCTGCCTTCATTTGCTTTTTACAGATGTTATTAAATTTTCTGTATTTATTTAATGCCTCATCACTACCTACTTGCTTTAATTCCCTAAATGCTTTCTTTTTGTCACTTATTGCTTTCCTTACAGCCTTATTTAGCCATAGTGGTTTCCTCCTCTAGCATGTTTATTACCATAGGGTATATATTGTGCACAGGTCCTATTCAGGATGCTAATAAACATCTCCCATTTGCTTGGTGTACTTTTATGTCTCAGGACATCGTCCCAGGTTATTGCACTAAGATCATCTCTCAACCGTTGGAAATTTCCCTTCCTGATGGCCCCTTTACACGCAGCTACAGGTAACAGGTTTTCCACAGGTAACTTACTGGCTGCAGTGAAATCATGTAGACATAGTTCATTTGTACACAGCAACAAGACAGAACCATATCTCCATGATTTCACTGCAACCAGTAAGTTACCTGTGGAAAACCTGTTACCTGTAGCTGCGTGTAAAGGGGCCATAAAGTTTAGTGTCCTTGTGGCCCCTCTACTACACATCTTATTAAAGGATACTTGAAAACTTATTATTTTGTGATCACTGGTAGATATTATACCAGTCACAGACAGATGGAGAAGTCCCATCTATGATCAGCTGTAATCTGCCATCTCCACCGTTCTCATTACACAAGTATAACACATCTAATAGTGGAGGAGAAAACAAGACTTAGACAAGATCTTCACAGCCATCTACACATCATAGGGAGATCTCATCACACCTTCTCTCCATCTACCTGATGATCCGGAGGAACATCGGGATCTTCTTCTTTACAGTCCTGTGGGAGAAGAGGACGGGGACATCTCTCTGGTGTTGTCCTCTTACTGGATAGACCTGGAGGAGACACATACAGGACTGAATTCATTCTTTACATACAGATCATTATAGGCCGTGTGGATTTAGTCCTGTCTATTACCTGCTGATGTGAGGGGATCCTCCATCATGACCATGTCCTTGTACAGATCTCTGTGTCCTTCTAAATACTCCCACTCCTCCATGGAGAAATAGACGGCGACGTCCTGACATCTTATAGGAACCTGACACATACAATGATAGCGCGGTCATCATTCCCCCATCCCTTCATAGCGTTACTGTATAATGTCCCAGCAGCAGCATTCCCAGCAGTGTCACCTCTCCAGTCAGCAGCTCCATCATCTTGTAGGTGAGTTCTCGGATCTTCTGCTCATTGATGTCCTCATGTATCAGGGGGTGAGGTGGAGGCCCCGTGATTGGGCTCAGGGCTCTTCCCTCACACTGTACAGGCTCCTGACAGCACAGATCACTCCAGCTCTTCTTCACCACTGTGTAATCCTGGTTATGGAGAGGAGACACATTAATAAATCTCCAGTCTCCAGACATTTCCAGAGTCCTCACCTCTCCTGTCCTCTGTTCTTCTGTCCATAGATAAGAATGATGTGATGTGACATCTCTCACCTCTCCAGTAACAAGGAAGAGGATCTCTAGGGTGAGGGGTAAGATCCTCTCCGCCATCTTGTCCCTGTCCATGTTGATCCAGTTATATTTTGCTGCAGATTTCAATAAAAAATTGCATTTATTAAGAACCTGAATGGAAAGAAGAAGAGATGATGTAAAATGATACAAAATACTATGAAGAGAAAGAAATCCTGGGGTGATGATGCTGTATAGAGCCTGAGACACATAAATCTGGAGCTCAGACATCCAGGAACTTTCTAGTTTCAGTTGAATTAGAAAAGTTAAAAATGAAAACAGATCAAAGAAATGTTGAATAATATTTTGAAGCAAAAGGTACAAACATCAAAAATCTTTCTACAAATAAACATTGTATTGGTCAATTTGTATAACTCCCCTCCCCCATAATTCCTGAAAAGATGAAGTGTTGCATCTCCAATGAGTCCAATGTAACACAGGATACCATCAGTAACACACTACGCCGCCAGGGACTCAGATCCTGCAGTGCCAGGCATGTCCCCCTGCTTAAGCCATTACATGTCTGAGCCCGTCTGAAGTTTGCTAGAGAGCATTTGGATGATCCAGAAGAGTGTTGAGAGAATGTCATATGGTCAGATGAAAGTACAAAGTTTGGTAGAAACACAACTCACCGTGTTTGGAGGAGAAAGACTGCTGAGTTGCATCCAAAATAACACCATACCTACTGTGAAGCATGGGGGAAGCAAAATCATGCTTTGGGGCTGTATCTCTGCCAAGAGACCAGGACGACTGATCTGTGTACATGAAAGAATGAAAGGGGTCATGTATTGTGAGGTTTTGAGTGCAAACTTCCATCAGCAAGGGCATTGAAGATGAAACGTGGTTTAGTCTTTCAGCATGACAATGATCCCAAGCACACCACCAGGGAAATTAAGGAGTGGCTTTGTAAGAAGCATTTCAAGGTTCTGGAGTGGCCTAGCCAGTCTACAGATCTCAACACTATAGAAAACCTTTGAAGAGAGTTGAAAGTCTGTGTTGCCCAGCGACAGCCCCAAATCATCACTGCTCTAGAGGAGATCTGCATGGAGGAATAGTCAACATACCAACACTAGTGTGTGCCAACCTTGTAAAGACTTACAGAAAACATTTCACCTCCTCTGTCATTGCCAACCAGGGAAATAGAACAAAGTAATGAGATTAACTTTTGTTATTGACCTGTGGAGCCCACTGGGACGGGGTACTCGGTACCGGCTGGGTTACTGCTGGGATGTCATGGAGGTCCTGGTCCGGACCATGTCCCGGGTTCTCACAAGTAAAGGGATATTTACAGGGATTAGTTCATCATGACGCCACCCACAGGTTGTGGTCATTAAATAGACCACTGCTGCAGCGCAGCTCTGCCAGGAGGATGGAGGGATGGATGGGCCCGCCGCGGATCGGGCTGCTCCTGGCAGGGTAAGAAGTACAGTAACAATTCTGTATACCTGGAATCAGACACGGACACTGGAGCAGGGTTTACCGGGTTTACTTGTAAGTTCTTCAAGCAGTTCACAGCAATTCACAGTACAGTTCTCAACACAGTTCAGTTAACTCCGGACACTTTGAACCCACTGCAGGCAGGCTGTCACTCTAAGACCCCTCACTCCTTCTAATGTCCTTTAAGGCTGTTCTCTCCCTTTCCGTTCTCTCCATGTGTAGCATGGCAACAGCTCGGCCCCTTGTATACAGCTTTCCCCTATGTGTGCACAGGCGGTAAGCCCGGTCCTCGTAGTTGCTGCTGTGCCTTCCACCCTGTAGTGGGAACTCCAACTTGGAATTAAAGATATCCGTCGGTTTGTCTGGGAAGCCGGTGTGAAACTTCAGTTCCCCTCAGAGCTGACACTCTGGTGTGTGCCAAGCCTGCAGTAACACTGTCTTCCAAGGTGTTACCAGGCTCCATCTAACCCGTGTGATTCCAGCACAAATCAGGGAAAACTACTTCGCCTGTAGTTAGTCAGTGCTGCCGTGTTCCTCAGACCCGGTGATACCGGTCCGGTCTCTGTCCTTACACTCCTTAAAGCCCCGAGGCATGGATATTCTAATCTCTGGTGAGCCAGTGGAAGGATGAGAATCTGTTACCTGTTACATTGTGTGTTTTGCTTGGTAATGTGTTATATGTCTTTGATTGTTGGGAATCCAGAAAAGTCTTACCATTGTGTGGTTTCCTCAGCCTGTGTTGTCTGAGTAGTGCTCTGCCCACGGTTAAGAAACTCTTTAAGGCCTCCTTCTCACGTCTGTTTCTCCAGGACGGGTGGTGTCTGTTTTCACTGGAGACATGTTCACAAGCATCCTAATTAAAACCAATGGGAATCTTCACCCCTCAAAGCCAGGATGTAGACCCAGAACTCCCAGGACACAGGAGACACCGAGAGAAAGCCGGGACGTGGCCCTGAACTCCCGGGACACCGCAGACACCAAGAGAAAGCCGGGACATAGCTCTGAACTCCGGGACATCGCAGACACTAAGAGAAAGCCGGGACGTAGCCCTGAACTCCCGGGACACCGCAGACACCGAGAGAAAGCCGGGACGTAGCCCTGAATTCCCAGGACACCGCAGACACTAAGAGAAAGCCGGGACGTAGCCCTGAATTCCCGGGACATCGCAGACACTGAGAGAAAGCCGGGACGTAGCCCTGAACTCCCGGGATACCGCAGACACCAAGAAAAAGCTGGGACATAGCCCTGAATTCCCAGGACACAGCCCTGAACTCCCGGGACACCGCAGACACTGAGAGAAAGCCAGGACATAGCCCTGAACTCCCGGGACACCGCAGACACTGAGAGAAAGCCGGGACATAGCCCTGAACACCAGGGACACCGCAGACACCGAGAGAAAGCCGGGACATAGCCCTGAACTCCCAGGACACAGGAGACACCGAGAGAAAGCCAGAACATAGCGCTGAATTCCAGGGACACCGCAGACACCGAGAGAAAGCCGGGACATAGCCCTGAATTCCCAGGACACAGGAGACACCGAGAGAAAGCCAGAACATAGCGCTGAATTCCAGGGACACCGCAGACACCGAGAGAAAGCCGGGACATAGCGCTGAATTCCAGGGACACAGCAGACACCGAGAAAAAGCCGGGACATAGCCCTGAACTCCCGGGACACCACAGACACCGAGAAGAAAGCCGGGACATAGCCCTGAACTCCCGGGACACCACAGACACCGAGAAGAAAGCAGGGACATAGTCCTGAACTCCCAGGAAATTGCAGACACTGAAAGAAAGCCGGGACATAGCACTGAACTCCAGGGACACCGCAGACACCGAGAGAAAGCTGGGACATAGCCCTGAACTCCCGAGACATTGCAGACACAGAGCGAAAGCCGGGTCATAGCCCTAAACTCCCGGGACACTGCAGACACCGAGAGAAAGCCAGGACATAGCCCTGAACTCCTGGGAAACCGCAGACACCGAGAGAAAGCCAGGACATAGCCCTGAATTCCAGGGACACCGGACACCGAGAGAAAGCCGGGACATAGCCCTGAACTCCAGGGACACCACAGACACTAAGAGAAAGCCGGGACATAGCCCTGAACTCCCGGGACACCGCAGACACTGAGAGAAAGCCGGGACATAGCCCTGAACTCCAGGGACACCACAGACACTGAGAGAAAGCCGGGACATAGCCCTGAACTCCAGGGACACCGCAGACACCGAGAGAAAGCCGGGACATAGCCCTGAACTCCAGGGACACCGCAGACACTGAGAGAAAGCCGGGACATAGCCCTGAACTCCAGGGACACCGCAGACACTGAGAGAAAGCCGGGACATAGCCCTGAACTCCAGGGACACCGCAGACACCGAGAGAAAGCCGGGACATAGCCCTGAACTCCAGGGACACCGCAGACACCGAGAGAAAGCCGGGACATAGCCCTGAACTCCAGGGACACCGCAGACACTAAGAGAAAGCCGGGACATAGCCCTGAACTCCAGGGACACGCAGACACACTGAGAGAAAGCCGGGACATAGCCCTGAACTCCAGGGACACCGCAGACACAGAGAGAAAGCCGGGACATAGCCCTGAACTCCAGGGACACCGCAGACACCGAGAGAGAAGCCGGGACATAGCCCTGAACTCCAGGGACACCGCAGACACCAGAGAGAAAGCCGGGACATAGCCCTGAACTCAGGGACACCGCAGACACGAGAGAAAGCCGGGACATAGCCCTGAACTCCAGGGACACCGCAGACACAGAGAAAAGCCGGGACATAGCCCTGAACTCCAGGGACACCGCAGACACGAGAGAAAGCCGGGACATAGCCCTGAACTCCAGGGCACGCAGACACTGAGAGAAAGCCGGGACATAGCCCTGAACTCCAGGGACACTCCCAGACACAGAGAGAAAGCCGGGACATAGCCCTGAACTCAGGGAACTCCACACAGAGAGAAAGCCGGGACATAGCCCTGAACTCCAGGGACACGCAGACACTGAGAGAAAGCCGGGACATAGCCCTGAACTCCAGGGACACCGCAGACACTGAGAGAAAGCCGGGACATAGCCCTGAACTCCAGGGACACCGCAGACACTGAGAGAAAGCCGGGACATAGCCCTGAACTCCAGGGACACCGCAGACACTGAGAGAAAGCCGGGACATAGCCCTGAACTCCAGGGACACCGCAGACACCGAGAGAAAGCCGGGACATAGCCCTGAACTCCAGGGACAGCTCCACACACTGGGACTGTGGTGCTAGAAATAATGGAGACTCCACATACCTCCACCTGCAGAGCCGTATGGTAGATGCTAGAGAATACAGGCTCCTTCCAGGTATGATGTCACCGGAAGGGGCGGGGCCTCCTCAGTCCAGGGTGTATTGTGGCAGGAGGAGGAGGCAGCTCTCCAGCACTGTGCTGAGCTCTTGTACTGAACACTCAACCAGAGCCACAACCACATATATGGCTGCTCTGTGCTTACAGGACCTGTGATGATGTCACATGGAGGGGAGGAGTCAGGGGTCACATGAGCCAAATGTGTACAAGGTGTAAGGAGTGCATTGTATGTGGTGTACGGAGCAGAGCCGAGTGTGTACGAGGTGTACGGAGCGGAGCCGAGTGTGTACGAGGTGTACGGAGCGGAGCCGAGTGTGTACGAGGTGTACGGAGCGGAGCCGAGTGTGTACGAGGTGTACGGAGCGGAGCCGAGTGTGTACGAGGTGTACGGAGCGGAGCCGAGTTGTGTACGAGGTGTACGGAGCGGAGCCGAGTGTGTACGAGGTGTACGGAGCGGAGCCGAGTGTGTACGAGGTGTACGGAGCGGAGCCGAGTGTGTACGAGGTGTACGGAGCGGAGCCGAGTGTGTACGAGGTGTACGGAGCGGAGCCGAGTGTGTACGAGGTGTACGGAGCGAGCCGAGTGTGTACGAGGTGTACGGAGCGGAGCCGAGTGTGTACGAGGTGTACGGAGCGGAGCCGAGTGTGTAGAGAGGTGTACGGAGCGGAGCCGAGTGTGTAGGAGGTGTACGGAGCGGAGCCGTGAGTACGGGTGTGTAGGAGGTGTACGGAGCGGAGCCGAGTGTGTAGGAGGTGTACGGAGCGGAGCCGAGTGTGTAGGAGGTGTACGGAGCGGAGCCGAGTGTGTACGAGGTGTACGGAGCGGAGCCGAGTGTGTACGAGGTGTACGGAGCGAGCGGTGAGCGAGGTGTCGAGCGAGGCCGTTGTACAGGGTAGCGGAGCACGAGTGTGTACGAGGTGTACGGAGCGGAGCCGAGTGTTTACGAGGTGTACGGAGCGGAGCCGAGTGTGTTACGGAGCGGAGCCGAGTGTGTACGAGGTGTACGAAGCAGTGCCGAGTGTGTACGAGGTGTACGTAGTGGAGCGCCGAGTGTGTACGGAGCAAAGCCGAGTGTGTACGAGGTGTACGGTGCACAGCCGAGTGTATACGAGTGTGTACGGAGCAGAGCCGAGCTGAATGTGTACGAGGTGTATGGAGCGGAGCCGTGTGTGTACGAGGTGTACGGAGCGGATCTGAGTGTGTACGAGGTGTACGGAGCAGAGCCGAGCTGAATGTGTACGAGGTGTATGGAGCGGAGCCGTGTGTGTACGAGGTGTATGGAGCAGAGCCAAGTGTGTACGAGGTGTACAGAGCGGAGCTGAGTGTGTACGAGGTGTACGGAGCAGAGCCGAGCTGAATGTGTACGAGGTGTACGGAGCGGAGCCAAGTGTGTACGAGGTGTACGGAGCGGATCCGAGTGTGTACGAGGTGTACGGAGCTGAGCTGAATGTGTACGGAGCGGAGCCGTGTACGAGGTGTATGGAGCAGAGCCGAGTGTGTACGAGATGTACAGAGCGGAGCCGAGTGTGTATGAGGTTTATGGAGCAGAGCCGAGTGTGTATGAGGTTTATGGAGCAGAGCCGTTTGTGTATGAGGTTTATGGAGCAGAGCCGTTTGTGTACGAGGTGTACGGAGCGGAGCTGTGTGTGTACAGAGCAAAATTGTGTGTATGAGGTGTATGGAGTGGAGCCGAGTGTGCATGAGGTGTACGGAGCAGAGCCGCATGTGTATGAGGTGTACGGAGAGGAGCCGCTCGTGTACGAGGTGTACAGAAAAGAGCCGCTCGTGTACGAGGTGAACGGGCGGAGCCGAGTGTGTACGAGGTGTACGGAGCGGAGCCGAGTGAGTAACGGAGCAGAGCCGAGTGTGTTGCCTCCGACCCTTTCCCTAGGGTTCGCACCTAAGTCCTCCCCTCAGGCCTGGATGTTCTTAAAGTGGAACTGACTTAAGGCAGCCAGTAGAGCTCCCCCTTCAGGTCTAGGGTGGAAGGTGTGGTGTGCTGTGCTAACCAAGGTGTAATTCCCTCCTTGCATCGGTGGATCCTGTGGCAATCCCCCACAGGGGTGCCACATTCCCCCTAGTTAAATACAGTTCCGGGACTGAAACATTTTTTTCATAACCACAACATAACTTTTTACATTTGACAATTGAACAGAGTCTTAAAATTAAAAATTTACAAAAAACAGGTATAAATAAGAAAACGGGTAACCAGTCCATACAGCGCTAGTCCATCCACTGAAGGCTGTTTAAAAGGGTGTTTAAACAGGGGTTTGCCACTATCAGTCCTGTGGCTATGGTCCATTTTTAAAATTAGAAAAGGGGAACATTCAAAAGTCCAACATTTCAAGTCTCTGTAGGCTTAAAGCTCAAATACACAACAACAAACAATACGGGTGCCTTGGCGTAGGAGTCCTAGGTACTGTAGGGGCCTCTACCGGGTCATGAGCGCTGTAGGCCTCCTGGCTCTGGGGTCACCTATTGGCCAAGATTTTGCTCTCCCTAGACAGCACCTTACGCCAACTCCTCTCACCCCTCCTACTGGTGTTGTGTACCTGGTCTGGTTGTTTTTGCCTACTGTTCACCCTTTTCTGTACATTAGCATTAATAACATATTTACATTTTAAACATATTTACATTTTCCCACATTTTACAGCTTATTCCCTGAACCTGAGTGGTGGGTGTCCTAGATTGACACGTGTTGACCTACGTAATTCTGATGTAGGATCTGTGAGAGTGGGTCTATGTGTAACTGGTAAACTGGATAGCAGTCTGTGACTACCTGGTCTCATAGTAGGAATGGCAGGTACACCGACTGCAGGGATCTCTGGTTCCGGAACAACGGGTGGTTCTTGTATTCTTGGCACTTCTATTGCTGGTGGAAACATTAACTGGTAACTCTCCAAAGAGTGTCTGGATTGTCTTTGGCTTCTCTTTTTCTTCTGGCTTTAGACAAGGTACATTCTCTTCTGGTTGAAGCTGTTGAGGGCACTTCTTCAAATGATCTCTGGACACTGTTGCAGTTGTTTCACCATTGTCCTTGCTGATTAAACAGGTTTTCTGGTTGTCAAATTGAGATGGTAACACAGTGTATGGTTCTTTTTCCCATTGATCATCTAGTTTGTGCATTCTTCTTTTTCTTTTCAAAACCAATTCACCAGGCGCTAAGGGTGTTCCTTGCGCACTTTTGTTAAAATTGGTTTCTTGTCTTCCTCTAGATTTTTCCAGACTTCTCTCAACGCATTCTTGTATGTTCTGGTATTGTTCTTCCCTACGAGTATCCCAATCTGCATCTGTAGTATCTTCTTCAGGACTACTATGCCTATTTTGAAATCTACTGGCAATTTTCCTGGTCTTGCTCTCATGAGGTATGCTGGTGTACAATTTGTTGAGCTTATTGTGATGTTGTTATAGATGTCAACTAGATCTGGTAAATTCTCTGGCCACTGGTTTCGTACTTCTAAAGGCAGAGTTTTCAGCATTTCAATTACCACGTGATTCATCTTTTCACACATTCCATTAGTTTGAGGATGGTAGGACGTGGTGCGTAGTTTCCTGCATCCGTATAAGCAACAGAATTCTTGAAATATTTCAGCTTCAAAGGCAGGTCCTTGGTCTGTCAATACCTGGTCTTAATAACCATGGGGTCTGCAGAAATAAGCTTGAAATGTTCTTGCTGCTGTCTCAGCTGTTAAGTCTTTTACCGGAGCTACCACAAGGAATCTGGAATAGTGGTCTACCACGGTAAGAGCATAGGTGTAGCCTGATTTGCTGGGTGCGAGTTTAACATGATCTAAGGCTACCAGTTATAATGGTTGTTTGGTGATGATAGGCTTGAGTGGTTCTTTCTGGCTGTTATGGTCTCTTCTTCTTAATGAGCATGGTCCACAGTTTTTACACCATCTCTCTATGGAAGACCTCATGCTGATCCAATAGAATCTTTCACGTAACAGTATTTCCAGTTTTCTCCATCCAAAGTGTCCCGATCCATTGTGGTATGCTTCCAATACCATTAGAACATCTCTCTTGCCATACCATTTCATGTGTTCTTGGGTTGATGTACCGTCTGCACAGTTGACCTTGATAGATGAATAACCTGCTTCTTTCTTTCCACAGGTGTTGGGCCTCTGGTGGAGCATTCTTTTCAAGTTTGGAATCCGATTGGGTTATCAACTTCTTTACGAGGCTCACTGCCGGATCCCTGTCTTGAGTCTCTTTCCATCCATAGTGAGGCAACGGGTTTAGTTCAACAGTCTGACGGTTCTGGTAGATGCGATCTTCAGTGATTTTCCATTTTCCACTTTTATGGAAAGCTGGGAGTTCTATTTCCTCTAAGTCATCCTCTTCTTCTTCCATTCCTCGTAGATGTACTAGAGGTTTCTGGAGAGGGCATCAGTGTTTGCGTTGTTGCGGCCAGCTCGATATTTGATTGTAAATCCATAGTTCGATAGTCGAGCTATCCAGCGTTGCTCCAGTGCACCAAGCTTCGCGGTATCTAGATGTGTTAATGGGTTATTATCCATGAAGATGGTAAACTTCGAAGCTGCAAGGTAATGCCTGAATCTCTCTGTTTATAGCCCAGACCAAGGCCAGGAACTCCAACTTAAAGGAACTGTAGTTTTCCGGGTTCCTCTCGGTGGGTCGAAGTTTTCTGCTGGCGTAGGCAATTATTCGCTCTCTACCATCTTGAATCTGGGAAAGGACTCCTCCCAGGCCTACATTACTTGCGTCAGTGTAAAGGACGAATGGTAGATTATAATCAGGGTAAGCCAGGATTTCCTCACCGGTTAGAGCCTGCTTCATCTGTTGGAAGGAGTTTTCTTGTTCTTCTCCCCATTCCAATGGTGTATCTGCAGACCTTCTCTTCTTAGACTGGCCTACCAGAAGATCTTGTAGGGGCGCTGCCATCTTTGTGTAGCCCTTAATAAATCTTCTGTAGTATCCAACCAAACCTAAGAACTGACGTACCTCGGTGACGGTGGTTGGTCTTTGCCAATCCAGGATTGCTATTACCTTTTCCGGATCTGCTGCTACTCCATCTGCGCTGACCTCGTGTCCCAGGTATTGGACGTTAGGTTTCAGCAGGTGACATTTAGATGATTTGAGCTTCATCCCGTACTTTGCTAAAGCCTCAAATACCTCTGCCAGGTGTTCCAGGTGTTCTTGGTAGGTTTTGGAAAGCACGATGACGTCGTCCTGGTATAAGAGTACTGTCTCGAAGTTCCGGTGTCCCAGGCAACTTTCCATGATTCTTTGAAACTTTCCTGGTGTAAAGGATATGTGGAATCGTAGTGACCTGCGACCCGGTGTCCAGTAGGGCCGACATGGGGATTCCTTCTAGTGTAATGTTGAGGTACGGACGGCCTCCCACGTACCGGTTACGCCAGTCATTTGGGCCCAGCTGCACTACTCCTGGGGGCTGGCCCTCAGGCCAAGGAATCTCGTGTCTAAAGGACATCCTCTTGTGAAGTGGCCCGGTTTGTTGCATCGCAGGCAGATGGGTTGTCCTGAAGAATCCGTGTAGTCCCTGGCTCTGCGTTGGAATAGTGCGTCGGTCCCCTGAACGGGCGACTTGTTCGTCCCCTCCACGGGCAACATGGGTCTATGTTGGAATGGTGCGTTGGTCCCCTGCACGGGCGACTTGGTGTTCCTCCGCATATATGGGACATCCTCAGGGCAATCAGCTAGTTGGATTTTGCTTGGTGGCGGTGCCCCAGGCATAGTTTGCAAGAGCTTTAATACATAGTCCATGTTTTTGGTTAACTGCAGCACCTGGTTACGCAAGTCATCATCTGCCACAGCTTGACTTTCTGCTTTTGCAGGTTCTGTAGAAACAGGTTTAAAGTCTATGGGAGAGGTATTAGCCTGCCAGGATTGGATTGCAGGTTCTGCAGGCCCTGGATCTCTTAACATGGTTATAGCACGATCTTTTAAGTCATTAAAGTTCACAGTTGGATGATCCAATACCCAGATATGTACAGTTGTGGCGAAAAGTATTGACACCCCTGCAATTCTTTCAGATAATACTCAGTTTCTTCCTGAAAATGATTGTAATCACAAATTCTTTGGTATTATTATCTTCATTTAATTTGTCTTCAATGAAAAAACAATAAAGAGAATGAAGCAAAAAGCAAAACATTGATCATTTCACACAAAACTCCAAAAATGGGCCAGACAAAAGTATTGGCACCCTCAGCCTAATACTTGGTTGCACAACCTTTAGCCAAAATAACTGCGATCAACCACTTCTGGTAACCATCAATGAGTTTCTTACAATGCTCTGCTGGAATTTTAGACCATTCTTCTTTGGCAAACTGCTCCAGGTCCCTGATATTTGAAGGGTGCCTTCTCCAAACTGCCATTTTTAGATCTGTCCACAGGTGTTCTATGGGATTCTGGTCTGGACTCATTGCTGCCACCTTAGAAGTCTCCAGTGCTTTCTCTCAAACCATTATCTAGTGCTTTTTGAAGTGTGTATTGTCCTGCTGGAAGACCCATGACCTCTGAGGGAGACCCAGCTTTCTCACACTGGGCCCTACATTATGCTGCACAATGTGTTGGTAGTCTTCAGACTTCATAATGCCATGCACACGGTCAAGCAGTCCAGTGCCAGAGGCAGCAAAGCAACCCCAAAACATCAGGGAACCTCCGCCATGTTTGACTGTAGGGACAGTGTTCTTTTCTTTGAATGCCTCTTTTTTTCTCCTGTAAACTCTATGTTGATGCCTTGGATTTATGTACCGCCGACATAACTTATCCTGGTATTGGAACAGTTTACTCCACTCGTTCCACAGATGTTTGGCTTCAGACGGGGGGTTTTCAGGCAGCTTCGCTGACTCCTATCAGTTGTTTGAGTAGACTGACAGTCGGGTCCATGTCTTGCGCTTCCCTCCAGCCGAAGTGGGGCAACGGGTTTACTGTCCTTGTAGAGGGGTCTTGACGGGTCTGCTGGCATTGGGTTACTCTTACATGATGGAAGGCAGGTAACTCTACTTCCTCCAGCTCATCTTCATCTACACCCTCTTCGGATAAGTGAGGCATTCGGGATAAAGCATCCGCGTTTCCATTCTGGTGCCCAGCTCGGTACTTGATGGTGAACTGGTAATTGGAGAGTCTGGCCATCCATCTCTGCTCCATAGCTCCCAACTTCGCAGTTGACAGGTGGGTGAGCAGATTGTTATCTGTGTAAGCGGTAAATTTGCTAGAGGCTAGATAGTGTTTGAACCTCTCTGTGACGGCCGAGACTAAGGCCAGGAATTCCAGCTTGAAGGAACTGTAGCTTTTTGGGTTCCTCTCTGTGGGGCGCAGGTTTCGGCTGGCATAGGCGATTGCCCTCTCCTTGCTGTCTTGCTTTTGGGAAAGGACGGCACCGAGTCCCACGTTGCTGGCGTCTGTGTACAGCAGGAATGGCAGGTTGTAGTCCGGGTAAGCTAGGATTTCTTCTCCTGTCAGGGCTTCTTTCATCGTCTGGAACGCTTCCTCTTGTTCCTTACCCCATTTCCACAGAGAATCCTTGGGCCTGCCCTTCATGGGTAGGCCTACTAGGAGGTCTTGCAGGGGAGCAGCATTCTTGGTGTACTCCTTGATGAACCTCCGGTAGTATCCGACCAAACCCAGGAATTAACGTACTTCCTTTATGGTCTTGGGTTCTGGCCATTCTTTGATTGCTGTCACCTTGTCTGGATCAGGGGCCACGCCTTCGGCACTGTCTATATGTCCCAGGTACTGCACTCTTGGCTTTAACAGGTGGCATTTTGATGGTTTCAGCTTCATCCTGTATTTGGCCACAGCTTCAAACACCTCTCTTAGATGAGTGACATGTTCTTCATAGGTCTTGGAGTACCTGATCAAGTCATCCAGCTAGAGCAGCACCGCCTCAAAGTTCTTATGCCCCAGGCAACTCTCCATTAATCGCTGGAAGGTTCCGGGTGCATTACATAGTCCGAAGGGCATGCTGTTGAACTCACATAGGCCCATAGGTGTCGTGAATGCTGTTTTCTCTCTGTCTTACTCGGCTACGGACACCTGCCAATACCCACTAGTGAGATCTAAGGTAGAGAAGTAGTTGGCAGACTTCAACACAGCTAAGGACTCCTCTATACGTGGTAACGGGTAAGCATCCTTGTGTGTTATGCGGTTTGTTTGCCTATAGTCTACACACATTCTCATACTGCCATCCTTTTTCCTGTGTAGGACTAATGGAGCTGCCCAGGGACTACAGCTATCTCGTATAACCTCTGCGCCCTTCATTTCCTGTAACATCTCTTTGGCTTTTTGATAATATGCAGGTGGAATAGGCCTGTACCGCTCTTTGATTGGTGGATGTGTACCTGTGGGAATGTGATGTTGTACCCCTTTCACACTACCAAAATCAAGTGGATACTTACTGAAAACTTGTTCAAATTCTTGAACTACCCGGTACACACCTTGCTTCTCATACACAGGAGTGGTGTCAGTTCCGACATGGAGCTGCTGGCACCAGTCCTTCAGTGGCCCAATGGTGTGATCAGGTCTCTCCCCTTTGGTAGAGGGCCTGGGTCCCACTGTTTGGATCTCGTTGTTGCTGACTGTGTATAATTTAGCAACGGTCGTATACCTGGGTAATTTAACCTCCTCACTGCCACAATTTAAGATGCAAACTGGTACTCTCCCATTGTGTATGTCCACCACCCCCGTGGCTGTCAACAGTGTAGGTCTGTGCTCTGTGCTGACGGGCTCCACTAATGCTTGATAGTCCTGCCCTCTCAGACCTATAGCTGCTTGACACCAAATCATCATTTCACTCATTGGGGGAATCACAATAGGTATCGGGTCTGTCACCCGTGCAGTACCAATTTCACCACCTGTAATTGTTAGCTGTTGCTGGTGCAGGATAGCTCTGATCTCACGCTGGAGGACCTTCCTCTGACCAGGTCTGGCAGTGTCTGTGATCTGTTGCTGGTGCAGGATGGCTCTGATCTCACGCTGGAGGACCTTCCTCTGACCAGGTCTGGCAGTGTCTGCGATCTGTTGTTGGTGCAGGATGGCTCTGATCTCACGCTGGAGGACCTTCCTCTGACCAGGTCTGGCAGTGTCTGCAATCTGTTGAAGCAAAGACAAAACTTCCTCCATGCAATTGCTAGCAATATTAGTACCTAGTATAATATAAGGATCATTGGCATTACTGGCTTCTGCTACTACAAGGACCCCTTGGTTCTGCAATTCCACCCTCCCCACCTTTATGGGCACTTCTCTAACCCCCATCACAGTGAGTGGTTCCCCATTAGATGCATTAAGGGTAAGGTCTATTTCAGGCTGTTTCAGTTCTGCATCAGCCCAATATTTCTTATAAAGGATATAGGGGATGGTGGTCACCTGTGACCCGGTGTCCAGCAGAGCAGGTGTCGGGATGCCATCCAGTACAATGGACAGAAACGGCCTCTGTCCGATGAAGGTCTTGTACCAGGTGGCTGCGCCCTGTTGATCTAGTCCTGAGGTTTGGCCCCGGCCCCCAGGGACTGCCCATTTAAAGGACAGCTCCTGGCGAGGTGCCCGGTGCGGGTACAGCGGCGGTAGATGGGCTCCCCAGTGGAGCTGTAGTGGTCGGTGGTCCTTCCTCGGTACGCTGTGGCTTGCTTCCCTCACATCCAGGGTACATCCTTCGGGCTGTCGGCAAGTTGAATCAGCGGCTGAGGTTTGGGTTGGGGTCTTGGCGCTGGCTGTTGGTTGCTTTGCTGTAACTGCAGAGCGTCCATAAGTTTAGAGATGTTTTTGTTCATCTGTCGCATCTCAGCTCTCAGGGAATCATATTTGTCAGGCTGAGCAGGTTGTACATTGTGCATGGCTGCAGACACGGATCCTGGTTTTGGAGCAGCCTGCACCTCACCATTGCACCAACTTTTAATTGCAGCTTCATGGGTCTCTACCGGCTTTAACCCTTTGATGGCCATCTCTTTCAGGGTGTTGAAGTCAGCTTCCAGATTGCTTAATGACCACTAACGTACAATCTTACTGTCCTCGGGGAATAGCAGTCCCCGAGTGAATTGTTCAATGAGGAGCTTATTTTCGTCGGGGGCACTAGTGGGGCTGACATGTATCAAGGCACGCAATGCTTCTTCCAGACGCCAGGCATAAGCTCTTATGTCATCTCCCGGCCTCTGGTAGCAGTGATGGAAGCGCATGCGTATATCAGACTCATTGCACTCCTCGAAGGTAGCTCTGAATTTATTGAATATAGCAGAGGCGGATTTGTGGTCCGCAGCAGACCAAGACGCACTTTCTTTCTCTGCTGCACCAGTTAACTGTCCGAGTACCACAGCAGCGCATTGTTGGCCGGTCATCGCATACATATCCAGGACGCTATTGATCTTTCGTTTAAACTCATCCAATGTATCGGGGCGTCCATCATACTGGGGCAACCACTTGGCCCCCGGGATGTATGGGAGTGACATCGGCATTATTGGGGCGAGTGCACCCGGGGCGCCGGAGGTGCTGGCAGTGCTACCGGAGGCAGCCGTGGGTCTTTCGGTGTAATTCCAGGGATCAGCGTAAGCACAGTCGTCGTCGCTGGAGGAGGCCGACATGTTGGATGTCCCCCTAGTGAATTACAGCCAGTCCTTGAAGAGTTAAACAGTTCAGGAGTTTCCGGACTAGGCCGCGGCGCTCGGGAATGCTCGGCTGAGCGAGGGGCGGGTTTCAGTTTCGCGCTCTACAGGCCGGCACGCCCCCTTTCTTCACGCTCTTCGGCACAGTAATGGCAGCATAGTTTAAACAGTCACTCAATACAGTCAATAACACGGCACACAGTACCCGGTAATTCCCGGGCACGGGATCCTGTTCGTGACACCAGGAAAGATATGTCGAGCCCAGGCTTTGGGCTACTCGGGTATCAGGCCTCAAAGGGGTTAACAGTGTCACGGGGAATGGAGGCCGGGCCTAATCCCGTGTCCTGGGCCTATCTTTGAAAAGGGGGTTTTATATGTACAGGGGACTATTTACAAAGTTTGTTGTCGTGACGCCACCTGTAGTTCCTGGTGAGTTGTCACCAGCACCGCCACAATCCGCCGGAGGTAGATAGTATTGCGGCTAAGATGGTGAAGTCCTCCACAGGTAGGACTGGGACCTCCGGGACAGCGTAGGGGAAGGGGCAGTTTGTAGTGGAGCTGGGATGGAATAGGGAGTGCTGGAACAGTCTATGCGAGGGAACGGTACCGGAGAATGATGATGCACGCACACAGAAGAAGGCTCTTTTACCTTTTACTGATATTTAGCAGGTAAAGACGTCCAGGGCACTGACGGGTGGACAGGTTACACAGTGGGTCCCCACAGCAAGTGGGTATAAGGCCTCCTCTGCTCTGTAGTGATGTTTGAAGCACAGCCTGCTTGCAGCCAGACTTGCCTCCTCTCTCTTCATGACTTTGGTGACTGTCTCTCCTCCTGTGCGGTCTCCGGGTGACCCTCTCTGATCACTGTGGTAGATCCTTGCTGTGTCTGGCTCCCTCTCTTGCAGATTCTTGGATGAAGTGCCTCAGTGTCCGCGCTGCTGCACCGAGATCAAAGAAACAACCTGTTGTTCCCTGAGGAAGGAGCTCGGGAGGAGGCTCCGAAACGCGTCGGATAATAAAGGCTGTAGCTGAACCAGACATTCCCGTGTCTGTGTTTCTTTGATCTCGGAGCAGCAGCGCGGACACTGAGGCACTTTGTCTAAGAATCTGCATTACGACCACGGTCACCGTTGGGAGTGAGGTCCCTGCAGCAGCTGCTTGTACGCTATTCTACCAGTTGTGGGTTTCACAACTGACAAAGGTGAGCAATTCCACATCGCTAAGTGAAAGTGTGTTATTGAGATAAGACCCTATTTGCGCATTCTTTCTTTCACAGATTTTGTCTCCCTCTCTTGACCCACAGGCAGAACCGGGTAGCTGAAGCCTCCACGGTGCAACAGGGTTTTCTGTGGTCCTATAGTATCCCACAGGTGCGGATCCCTAATATCCAGTGATTCTCTTGGGTGAACTTCCTCAAGTTCCTCGATCCCTCTGGGCTCACTGCTCCTTGCCCTCTGTCCCCACTTAGGCTGGCTGGACGTAGAAGGGCCACTCCGGGTCACAGGCTCGGGCCTAACCGGGGCACCGACCATCAGGACGTCTTCGCAGCTCTCCTAGCATCTGCACACTCTGACTAACTCCTCCCCCAGCAACAGTATTTATAGGGGATCTTACCTAAGGTTAGCAAGTTGGGCTCCCCCTACTGTGTCGGGGTGGAAGGTGTTGTATGTAGTAGGTACCTGCTGTGGAAACCCAGCTGTGCATTAGAGAAGTCTGTGGCTACCTGCGTGAGCAGGGCGCCACACTTACCTCACCCCGGACCTCCGATGCCCGCACTCCTCTCTCCCGGCCGCATCCCATCTTCTTTCTCCTCCTATACTGATTGGCTCACGCTGAGGCGATCAGTATAGGAGGAAAGTGTGGAGTTCACAGCAGACACTGTGTGCTCCACAAAGATGGCACCGGTCTCCTCCCTCTGTTGTGTTCTGGGCGGCCCAGGGGCGTGCCCAGAACACAGCAAGACGGCAGCCCTATGTTAGGTATAGGGTCGGCGGCCGACTGCTGTTCCCTATGCCCAGGGCTGCCATATTTGCAGAAGTGAAAGTGTCGCTCACAGACTCTTACACACCTGCAAAGCAAGATGGCAGCCCCCAGTGGCTGCAAAAATAATTAATAAAAAATTCCTTCCCTTTAAAAAAAATTATAAAAAATTAAAATAACATTTTTAGATTATATTTTTCTTTCCATTTTGCACCCCTTACACAGTATTACCAAAGAACAAATTCTACATGGCCTGAAAGGTCCTGGAAATAGTTGGGTGGAAGGTCCTTCAGCTGCTCACTCAGGACGTGTGTGACCAAATGGACCCTTTACTATATAATGTAGGAGGATTTCTTATTTATCCAGACAATATTTCATTTTGGTTTGCAAACTTGTAATCTGCCCCTCATGGGTTACACAAGATTTCTAGGAGTCTGCTAGTATTTACAGTTAGTAAAGTAATTATCTAACTTGTTTGTCACAGAAGGCCAGAGAACTTAATTATGCTAATCATCCATGGTATTACTATTTGTATTGCTGATTCTATGGGGCTACATACCACCACCCGACCGCTCCCTACTCCTGGCCACACCATACCATGAACCATGCGCCACCCTCGACTGCACCCCGTCCTCTGCTACCCCTTAGCTCTGTCTACGCCCCTTCCCCATTCACGCACCTCCCCTGCCCCATCCCACCCCCGAGATTTCTTACCACCAAAATCTGCTACCCACAATGTTTCCTCTCCTTTTCACCCCACCCCCATCCTACTTCACTTCCTTCTAACTCCGAACATCCCTCCACCCACCAAGGCCGTAGTGATCTCTCCATCCTTCCTACCCATCCACCTCAACCCCTCCTCCGAACTGTTCCTCCACACCCAGTCCGTCTTCTCCACACACGCACGGCCACCACGCAAACTCTCCTGCTCCCACCTCCTAACCCTGTTGCTGCTTCTCCTACTCGCAGGCGACATATCCCCCAATCCTGGACCCCCCATCACATCCCTCTGCCCACCCCCAACTCACGCCCATCCCCCATCACAAACTTTCGCAACCCCCACAACCTTATACCCATTCACCCAACCCCAGTCCCCCTGCCTAGAACACTCTGGAATGCCCGCTCAGTGTGCAACAAACTCTCTTACATCCACGACCTCTTCATCACCAATAAATTCAAATTCCTCGGCATCACCGAAACTTGCCTCACCCCCACCGACACATACTCCCGTACTGCACTCTCCTACGGCGGACTCACTCTTTCCCACACACCACGCCCAAATAGCACCCGTGGCAGTGGTGTGGGTATACTCTTGTCCGACAGCTGCTCCTTCACCCCAACTACACCGCCTTCCTCCACCTCCTTCGAACTGCACTCAGTCCACATTTTCTCCCCCTGCAACCTCCAGCTCGCGGTCATCTACCGACCCCCGGGACCCACCGCCTCCTTCCTCGACCACTTCAACACTTGTCTTCTCCATTTCCTTTCCTCCGACATCCCCAAAATCATCATGGGCGACTTCAACATCCCCATCAACACCCCCGATCTGTCTACCTCCCGACTCCTATCACTGACCACCTCCTTTGTCCTCTCCCAATGGTCCTCCTCAGCCACTCACAAAGATGGCCACACACTTGACCTTATCTTTTCCCGCCTCTATTCCCTCACCGACCTCTCAAGCTCACCCCTCTTCCTATCCGACCACAACCTGTTGACCTTCTCCCTCTTTCCCCCTACCTCACCCCACCTCTCCGGAAAATCAGTCACCCACGCAGAAACGTTAAACTTATCGATTTCAACTCACTCTCTTACTCCCTTCTCCCTCTCACAGACCTTGCCTCCTCACCCGACGTTAACACTGCTACCACCCTCTACAACTCCACATTAACTGCGGCTCTCGACCAGGCTGCCCCCTCACACACACCAAAACCCACACACACAGACAACCCTGGCTCACCTCTCTCACAAAAGAACTACGCCGAGCGTCCAGGGTAGCTGAACGGAGATGGAAGAAATCCCACTCCACGGCTCACCTCATCATGTACAAACAATCCCTCTCCAACTTCAAGGACGCACTCACCGCCGCGAAGCAAACCTATTTCTCTTCTTTAATCAACACACTGTCCCTAAACCCCAAGCAACTATTTAAAACCTTCAACTCCCTACTCCGTCCCCAACACCTCCTCCTTCCCCCCTCATCTCCGCCGACGACTTCGCCACCTTCTTCAAACAAAAGATTGATAAAATTAGAGAAAGCTTTGGCCCAACGTCCCCCCGAGCCACCCCCATTACCGCCCATCTCTCTTCAACCAAAGAAAGCTTCTCCAATGTGACTGGAGCCCAGCTCTTCGCCCTCCTGTCAGGATCTCACCTCACCACCTGCGCCCTCGACCCACTCCCCTCCCATCTCATTCCAAACCTCACCGCTGTCCTCATCCCTGCCCTAACCTACCTCTTCAACCTATTACTCACTACCGGCGTGTTTCCCTCATCCTTTAAACACACCTTGATGTCACACATCCTCAAAAAACCCTCCCTCGACCCATCATCTGTGACTAAATACCGCCCAATATCTCTTCTCCCTTTGGCATCCAAACTACTGGAACAATACGCTCATTCTGAACTGTCCTCCTACCTATCCTCCTGCTCACTCTTTGACCACCTACAGTCCGGTTTCCGACCTCACCGCTCCACTGAAACAGCCCTAACTAAAGTCACCAATGACTTTCTTACCACGAAGAGTAAACGACATTACTCCATCCTCCTCCTCCTTGACCTTTCTGCCGCCTTTGACACGGTCGACCACTCTTTCTTACTTCAAATCCTAGAATCCCTCAGCATCACCGATCTCGCCCTCTCCTGGATCTCCTCATACCTTAAGGACCGCACTTTCAGCGTCACCCACTCCTACACCTCTTCCTCGTCCTACCCCCATACTGTTGGTGTCCCTCAGGGATCGGTTCTGGGACCGCTACTCTTCTCCATCTACACCCTTGGCCTAGGTCAACTCATTGAGTCTCACGGCCTCCAGTACCATCTTTACGCCGACGATACCCGGATCTACCTCTCCGGGCCTGACATCACCTTCCTTCTGTCTAAAATTCCCCAATAACTGTCCGCCATCTCATCTTTCTTCTCTGTTCGCTGCCTCAAGTTGAACATGGACAAAACAGAGTTCATCGTCTTCCCCCCAGCCGCCCTCCCCCTCTACCAGACCTGTCAATCCTAGTCAACGACTGCTCCCTCTCCCCAGTCGACCACGCCAAGTGCCTCGGGGTCACTCTTGACTCCTCCCTCTCCTTCAAGCCCCACATCCAAGCCCTCGCCACCTCCTGCCGACTCCAGCTCAAGAACATTTCACGTATCCGCCCGTTCCTTAATCATGATACTGCCAAGACTCTCGTCCATGCCCTCATTATCTCCCGCTTTGACTACTGCAACCTACTGCTGACCGGTCTCCCTGCTTTCTCCCTTGCACCCCTCTGCTCTATCCTAAACTCAGCCAACCGTCTAATCCACCTGCCTCCTCGCTATTCCCCTGTCTCCCCCTCTGCAAGGCACTTGACTGGCTCCCCACCCCCAAAGATCTCAATTTAAAATCCTAACCCTGACTTATAAAGCCATCCACAACCTGTCCCCCCTAACATCTCCGACATGGTCTCCCGATACCTACCCGCACGCAACCTCCGCTCCTCACAAGAACTCCTCCTCTCATCCCCCATTATCTCATCCTCCCACAACCGCATACAAGACTTCTCTTGCGCTTCCCCCATACTCTGGAACTCTCTCCCCCAGCACGTCAGACACTCGCCTACCCTTAGGAGTTTCAAAAAGAACCTGAAAACTCATCTGTTCCAACAAGCTACAACCTATGATGAGACCCAGCGCCGCACCACCACATGCATGGTGCTTCCCCTCCTATTGTCTCCTCTCCCATGACTATATGGCCTTCACCGTTTCTCAAACACACAGTCTCTAGCTTGCAGTAAGGAACACTTTAATAAAACACTACTTATTTCTCTTAAAGGCAAGTGACCTACATAAAGGGATACAAATATGCTAGATATGCAGTAGAATACAGAAAACAGGATATGAGCACAATGAATCTTTGGATATTGTCATATATTGAGTTCCATAACAAACAGGTCCCCAAAAAATGGTAAGTTCTAAAATAATTTCCCTTTCTCATTCATTTATACGACGGTCTATGTTTTTTGTTCAATTTGTCAACAAACGTTCTCCCAGTGTGTTATATTTAGTGATAAACAAATCATGAATTTCCAGTAATTGTTTTTTCACATTTTGGTTATTATAATGACTTACCCCTGTGTGAGTTCTCTGGTGTGTAACAAGATTTGATTTCCGTAAAAAACATTTCCCACATTCTGAACATGAAAAAGGCTTTTCTCCTGTGTGAGTTATATGATGGCTAACAAGATGTGATTTCCATACAAAACATTTACCACATTCTGAACATGAAAATGGCGTCTCCCCTGTGTGAATTCTCTGATGTCTAATAAGATCTGATTTATGTGTAAAACATTTGCTACATTCTGAACATGTAAAAGGCTTCTCCCCAGTGTGAAATCTCCTGTGTATAACAAGATTTGATTTATGTGTAAAACATTTATCACATTCTGAACATGAAAATGGCGTCTCCCCTGTGTGAGTTCTCTGATGTCCAATAAGATATGATTTACGTGTAAAAGATTTGCTACATTCTAAACATGGAAAAGGCTTCTCCCCTGTGTGAATTCTCTGGTGTGTAACAAGATATGACTTATATGCAAAACATTTCCCACATTCTGAACATGAAAAAGGCTTCACTCCTGTGTGACTTCTCTGGTGTGTAACAAGAACTGATTTATCTGCAAAACATTTCCCACATTCTGAACATGAAAAAGGTTTCTCCCCTGTGTGATATCTCTGATGTCTTACAAGATCTGATTTCAGGTTAAAATCTTTCCCACATTCTGAGCATGAAAAAGGCTTCTCCCCTGTGTGACTTGTCTGGTGTGTAACAAGATATGACTTATATGCAAAACATTTCCCACATTCTGAACATGAAAAAGGTTTCTTCCCTGTGTGAATTCTCTGGTGTGTAACAAGATTTGATTTATCTGCAAAACATTTCCCACATTCTGAACATGAAAAAGGTTTCTCCCCTGTGTGATATCTCTGATGTCTTACAAGATCTGATTTCAGGTTAAATTTTTTCCCACATTCTGAACATGAAAAAGGCTTCTCCCCTGTGTGATATCTCTGATGTCTTACAAGATCTGATTTCTGGTAAAAATCTTTCCCACATTCTGAACATGAAAAAGGCTTCTCCCCTGTGTGAGTTCTCTGGTGAATAACAAGATGTGATTTCCGGTTAAAACATTTCCCACACTTGGTACAAGAAAATCTCTTTTTCTCTGTGTGAATTTTTTGATGTTCAACAACATTTGTTTCAAGAGGAAAACTATTTCCATATTCTGAAAGTGAAAATGGCTTCTTTGCTGTAAGAGCAGTTTGTTTTCTGCTGCCTCTTTTGTGAGGTTTATTCTTCTTAGTAGTCTGTGATGAATCAGAAGAGAGGACCTGTTTCACAGGATCAGATGATAGATCTTTGCTGTGAAGGGATGATGTGGTTTCAGGTTCATCTGATTTATACATTGCAGATGTCAGTTGTCCCTTTGATCTTCCTGTACAGTCATCTGACAAGAATAATTACAATTATTATTTTTAATAAAATATACATGAAATTTATATTTTTTACCATCTCTACTTAAAATGTCCATAGAAATGGCAAGTAATGTATTAAGATTGAATTATTCACAAAGACAATGACAGTTCAGTGTAATAGAAGAGCTCATAGCATCACCCAGTAGAGTGCGGTGCTCAACTGTTTATTCTGCCTCCCAAATATTAGCATAAAAAGCAACAAAACATATGTAGGTGAAAATGATAATAAAAATGTCTACTTGTAAAATAACAAGCCCCCACTCAGGTCCATCATCTGTCAGTGTAAAATTAGAAGGTTTCCACACTATTAGTGTCACAAAATGTCTTGAAAAACAATCCAGGAAAATCACCTTCCCCTAATTCATATCTCTCCATCACTTCTGAGCCTTTTATAGTGTGCCCAAACTACATATAGCATATATGTATAGTATATTCCAAAAGTGAGCACACCCTGTGAAGACACAGCTTTTCTCAATTCATGTCGGGGGTCAATGTTCTTAATTTGGCCAGTCGTATAGGTCTTTTGTTGTTATCTCATGTTTGCTAAGACATTATTTCTTGCCAGATGATTCGGAGCCTTTATTGTCCTAAGTTTGTGCATTGCTAAGTTAATGTAAATGACCTCACCCCTTCACCCACTCTGTCTATATCACTCACAGGAATTA
Source organism: Allobates femoralis (assembly GCA_033576535.1). NCBI lineage: Eukaryota > Metazoa > Chordata > Amphibia > Anura > Aromobatidae > Allobates > Allobates femoralis. Next base: position 500,904,127 of record JARQOC010000006.1, read on the forward strand.
TACAGATATTGCATTGAAATGCCAACCGCCAACCAATATGAGCCCAGCCTTATTCCACCAATCCTGGAAGAACACAATATACCCTGAGGTGTAGGCTTGGGAAATAAGGTCTTGTTTCAGTCACCATGAGTCATAAGCTTTGTGACCTCAGTCTAGGGACTTCAGCCCCGACTAGAGGGCCACCAGAACTGGATTACATTCGGCAGGAGTTCAGCCTAGGATTCTTGAATTTGGTTGAAATATCAGAGACTATATAAGGAAGATACCCAGGTTGGGACAATTCGGTCACCTGGCTACAGGCTACACCAACGATAAAGCAGCCACAGCCGGTCACTGAGAAGAATCTGTGACTTCTCTACATTCAGTGATTACTACTCACCTGGGCGGTGATCTGTAGGGATCTCCTCTTTCCTCCGCTCATCACCCCTCACATATGTTTCTGTAGTATTAATATGGGGCAGATCTTCACCCTGAAACAAATAGTAACATAGTAACATACATAGTAACATAGTATTTAAGGTTGAAGGAAGACCTTAAGTCCATCTAGTTCAACCCGTAACCTAACATGTTGATCCAGAGGAGGCAAAAACCATCTTGATATTGGGTCATGAGGTTATTTTTCTTCAGATACTCCAGTATAGCATCTCTTAGAAAACACGCCAGGATTTTACCCACAGTAGAGGTTAAGCTTACTGGCCTATAATTTCCAAGTTCAGTTTATGTCCCATTTTTGAATATTGGCTCCACATTTGCTATACACCAGACCCTGATATTATGGAATCTTTAAGGATTAAAAATAATGGTCTATCTATGACGGTACTTAATTCCTGCAGCACTCTGGGGTGTATCCCATCCGGGCCTGGGGATTTGTCAACTTTAGTGATTTTTAGACGGTGCCGTACTTCCTGCTGGGTAAAGCAGGTGACATTTAATGGACAGTTTTTGTTATCACTGATCATATTGTCTGTCATGGGATTTTCTTGTGTAAATACTGGTGTAAAAAAGTCATTTAGAATATTGGCTTTTTCCTCATCGTCATCCATTATTTCACCCAGACACAATCATTTTTAGTTTCTTACTATTTATGTAGTTTTATATTTTAGGATTTTTTTTACTTTCTCTGGCAATGAGTCTCTCTGTCTCAATCTTTGCTGCCTTCATTTGCTTTTTACAGATGTTATTTCATTTTCTATATTTATTTAATGCCTCATCACTACCTACTTGCTTTAATTCCCTAAATGCTTTCTTTTTGTCTCTTATTGCTCCCCTTACATCCTTATTTAGCCATAGTGGTTTCCTCCTATTTCTAGCATGTTTATTCCCATAGGGTATATATTGTGCACAGGTCCTATTCAGGATGCTAATAAACATCCTCCACTTGTAGCTTGTTTATTCCCATAGGGTATACCGTGTTTCCCCGATAGTAAGGCCCCCCCGATTGTAAGGCCGCCTGGAAGTAAAGGGGGGCCTGCCAATGTAAGGCCTCCCCCGATTATAAGGCCTTACAATCGGGGGGGCCAATATAAGGCCGCTAGCGGAGGGGGGGGGGAGCGGGAGCGGGTCGCACGTCACGTGCGCCCGCTAATTACATATGCACTGCATCCCCCTGTCAATCAGCGACAGGGGGAGCAGTGCATTATACAGTATATATGGGCCCCCTATTGCTGGCACACTCCCCCCTGTTATGAGGCCCCACCGCTGCTGCTGCTGAAGAGATCTTACCCTCCAGGGTCTTCTTGCAGCAGCCAGCGCGTCCATCCGTCCTCTGTACTCGCTCGGCGGTCTCCCGGATCATGTGACCCGTCGCAGCGCATGACGTCATCGCGACTGCGACGGGCCGGTCACATGATCCGGGAGACCGCCGAGCGAGTACAGAGGACGGATGGACGCGCTGGCTGCTGCAAGAAGACCCTGGAGGGTAAGATCTCTTCAGCAGCAGCAGCGGTGGGGGCCTCATAACAGGGGGGAGTGTGCCAGCAATAGGGGGCCCATATATACTGTATAATGCACTGCTCCCCCTGTCGCTGATTGACAGGGGGATGCAGTGCATATGTAATGAGCGGGCGCACGTGACGTGCGACCCGCTCCCGCAGTGTCCCAGCAGGAGGGGGCCTGTAGGCCACACTGCTGGGGCACCCAATGTAAGGCCCCCCCCGAAAGTAAGGCCGGGGGCCACTTTTGGCCCCCAAAAGAATGTAAGACAGGGCCTTACTTTCGGGGAAACACGGTATATTGTGCACAGGTTCAATTCAGGATGCTAATAAACATCTCCCATTTGCATTATGTACTTTTATGTCTCAGGACATCGTCCCAGGTTATTGCACTAAGATCATCTCTCAACCGTTGGAAATTTGCCTTCCTGAAGTTTAGTGTCCTTGTAGCCCCTCTACTACACATCTTATTAAAGGATACTTGAACACTTATTATTTTGTGATCACTGGTAAATATTATAAAGTCACTGACAGATGGAGAAGTCCCATCTATGATCAGCTGTAATCTGCCATCTCCACCGTTCTCATTACACAAGTATAAAACAGAATACTGGAGGATAAAACAAGACTGAGACAAGACCTTCACAGCCGTCTACACATCATAGGGAGATCTCATCACACCTTCTCTCCATCTACCTGATGATCCGGAGGAACATCGGGATCTTCTTCTTTACAGTCCTGTGGGAGAAGAGGACGGGGACATCTCTCTGGTGTTGTCCTCTTACTGGATAGACCTGGAGGAGACACATACAGGACTGAATTCATTCTTTCCATACAGATCATTATAGGCCGTGTGGATTTAGTCCTGTCTATTACCTGGTGATGTGAGGGGATCCTCCATCATGACCATGTCCTTGTACAGATCTCTGTGTCCTTCTAAATACTCCCACTCCTCCATGGAGAAATAGACGGCGACGTCCTGACATCTTATAGGAACCTGACACATACAATGATAGCGCGGTCATCATTCCCCCATCCCTTCATAGCGTTACTGTATAATGTCCCAGCAGCAGCATTCCCAGCAGTGTCACCTCTCCAGTCAGCAGCTCCATCATCTTGTAGGTGAGTTCTAGGATCTTCTGCTCATTGATGTCCTCATGTATCAGGGGGTGAGGTGGAGGCCCCGTGATTGGGCTCAGGGCTCTTCCCTCACACTGTACAGGCTCCTGACAGCACAGATCACTCCAGCTCTTCTTCACCACTGTGTAATCCTGGTTATGGAGAGGAGACACATTAATAAATCTCCAGTCTCCAGACATTTCCAGAGTCCTCACCTCTCCTGTCCTCTGTTCTTCTGTCCATAGATAAGAATGATGTGATGTGACATCTCTCACCTCTCCAGTAACAAGGAAGAGGATCTCTAGGGTGAGGGGTAAGATCCTCTCCGCCATCTTGTCCCTGCCCATGTTGATCCAGTTATATTTTGCAGCAGATTTCAATAAAAGATTGCATTTATTAAGATCCTGAATGGAAAGAAGAAGAGATGATGTAAAATGATACAAAATACTATGAAGAGAAAGAAATCCTGGGGTGATGATGCTGTATAGAGCCTGAGACACAGAAATCTGGAGCTCAGACATCCAGGAACATTCTAGTTTCAGTGGAATTAGAAAAGTTAAAAATGAAAACAGATCAAAGAAATGTTGAATAATATTTTGAAGCAAAAAGTGCAAACATCAAAAATCTTTCTACAAATAAAGATTGTATTGGTCAATTTGTATAACTCCTCCCTCCCCCATAATTCCTGAAAAGATGTAGTGTTGTATCTCCTGCTGCTGCTCCGTGTTCTAATAGTGGCCACAGCCGGTACTGCACATCCGCCTCCTATTCCTGGAAGGTTCTGGGATAGAAAGCCACTACAATGTTTCTATTCCTTTTCACTTTCACCCCCATACTACTTAATTTCTTATTAACTCCTCAAATCCCTCCACCTAGTAAGGAGCCAGTCATGTCCCCCTCCATCCTTCCTAGCCATCTCACCCACTCCTCTGAACTTTTCCTCCACACTCAATCCTTTGTTTCCAAACATGCACGCCCGCCACGTAAACTCTCCTGCCCCCACCTTCTAACCCTTTCCCTGCTACTCCTACTTGCTGGCAACATTTCCCCTAATCCTGGTCCCCCCCCCCCACCATATCCCCACAGTCATTTCTACCCCATACCCTCTCCCCACTACAAAGACCTGCATCTCCCATAACCTTACACCCATTCACTCAGTCCCCCCCCTCCCCAATCCCCCTACCTGGTGCACTCTGGAACGCTCGCTCGGTATGCAATAAACTCTCATTCATCCATGATCTCTTCTTCTCCAACAAACATTCCTTGGCATCACCGAAACATGGCTCACCCCCTCTTACACCGCCTCCCCTGCTGCCCTCTCCTATGATGGACTCACTCTTTCCCACATCCCCTGCCCTAGCAACAACCGTGGTGGAGGTGTCAGCTTACTCCTGTCCAACAGCTGCTCCTTCACCCCAATTACACTGCCGCCCTTTGCCTCCCTCCCCTCCTTCGAGGCGCACTCCATCCGCATCTTCTCCCCTTACAACCTCCACCTGGCTGTTGTCTACCGCCCCCCAAGGTCTTCCTCCATCTTTCTTGAAAACTTCACCACCTGGCTTCTCCACTTCCTCTCCCCTGATATCCCCACCATCATTATGGGTAATTTAAACATCCCCATTGACACCCCTCACACCACTGCCTCTAGACTCCTATCACTAACTACCTCCTTCGGCCTCTCCCAATGGTCCTCCTCAGCCACCCACAACGATGGCCACGCACTAGACCTTGTCTTCACCCGCCTCTGTTCCCTCACTGACCTCTCAAACTCACTCCTCCCCCTATCCAACCATAACCTGCTCCTCCCCCTATCCAACTCCCTCATCCCCATAGAAACCTTAAACTCATTGACTTCCACTCACTCTCCGAATACTCCTCCCTCTCTCAGACTTAGCTTCCTCTCAAGACGCTGCCGCCACCCTCTATAACACCACACTCACCACAGCCCTCGACCAGGCCGCCCCCCTCTCATACAACAAAACACGCTCACACAGACAACCCTGGCTCACCAATCTCACTAAAAAACTACGGCGGACGTCCAGGGTGGCCGAGCGGAAATGGAAGAAATCCCACTCCGCACTGCACTTCGCCTTGTACAAACAGTCCCTCAACGACTTCAAGGCTGCACTCACCACCGCAAAACAAGCCTACTTCTCTTCTCGAATAACCGCCCTGTCACACAATCCCAAGCAACTATTCAAAACTTTGAACTCCCTACTCCGTCCCCCTGCACCTCCTCCCTGTCCCCTCATCTCTGCCAATGACTTCACTGCTTTTTTCAAACACAAGATCAACAAAATCAGAGAGAGCTTCGATCCACTGTTCCCTCAGCCCTCTACCGCCCAACCCTCTTTGTCCAAAGGACACTTCTCCACCATGACAGAAGATCATCTCTCCTCCCTTCTAGATCACACCTCACTACCTGCGCCCTCGACCCACTCCCCTCCCACCTCATCCCTAACCTAACCTATCTCTTCAACATATCACTCACTACCAGTGTCTTCCCCTCATCCTTCAAACATGCCCTGATCACACCCATCCTCAAAAAACCTTCCCTCGACCCTGCATCAGTCTCCAACTATCGCCCCATATCTCTTCTCCCTTTGCCTCAAAATTACTTGAACATGTCGATTCCGAACTATCCTCCTACCTCTCCTCTTGCTCCCTCTTTGACCGCCTACATTCCGGTTTCCAATCCCACTGAAACAGCCCTAACCAAAGTCACCAACGACCTGCTGACCGCCAAGAGCAAACAACACTACCCCGTTCTCCTCCTCCTCCTCCCCCACCTTTCTGCCGCCTTTGACACCATAGACCATTCCCTCCTACTTCAAATTCTAGAATCTCTTGGCATCTGCCCTCTCCTGGATCTCCTCTTACCTAACGGACCGGACATTCAACATCACCCACTCCCACACCTCCTCTTCACCCTACGCCCTATCTGTTGGTGTTCTCCAAGGCTGTCTTGAGACCACCACTCTTCTCCATATACACCCTTGGCCTAGGCCAAATCATTGAGTCCCACGGCCTTCAATACCACCTCTACACCGAAAACACCCAGCTCTATCTGTCCGTCCCTAACATCACTTCCCTACTAACCAAAATTCCGAAATGCCTGTCCATCTTCTCATCCTTCTTCTCTGCTTGCTTCCAAAAATTGAAAATGGACAAAACGGAGTTCACCGTGTTCCCCCAAGTCACTCTCCCCCTACCAGACCTATCCATCACTGTTAACGACTGCTCACTCCCCCACGCCAAGTGCCTCGGGGTAATCCTCGACTCCTCCCTCTCCTTCAAGTCCCACAGCCAAGCCCTCAATAACATTTCCCGAAACCGCTCTTTCCTTGACCATGACACTGCTAAAACACTTGTTCATGCTCTCATCTCCACTACTGAAACCTCCTGCTCACTGGCCTCCTTGCTACCTCCCCAAACTATCCTCAATTCCGCTGCCCAACTCCTCCACCTGTCTCCCTGCTACTCCTCTGTCTCTGTCTCCCCCCTCTGCCAAGCCTTTCACTGGCTCCCCACTTCCCAGACATCCCGGTTCAAAACCCTAGCCATGACATACAAAAACATCCACAATCTGTCCCCTCCACACATCTCTGACATGGTCTCCCGATACTTACCCTCACGCAACCTACACTCCTTCCAAGAGCTCCTTCTCTTCTTCCCTCGCATTTCCTCCTACCACAACCGCAAACAAGATTTCTCCCGTGCATCCACCATACTCTGGAACTCTCTCCCCATCACATCAGACACTCACCTACCCTGGGAACCTTTAAGAGAAACCTGAAGACCCACCGGTTCCGTCAAGCCTACAACCTACACTGAGACCTGATCCACCGCACTGTCTCACACTCGGGTCTCCCCCTACTACTGTCTTCCCACCCGTCCCTTATAGACTGTGAGCCCTCTTGAACAGGGTCCTCTGCCCTACTGTACCTTGATACTTTATTAGCTTTGTGGCTAACACCACTCTGAAGTTTATTCATTAGCAGCTCGGGTTGAGGTTTCCAAAGAACCAACTCCATAGATGGACGATTTAGAGAATCAATAATTTTTTTGGTTAGAGATTCATCCAATCCCTTTTTGAAGCCCTCCACAAGAACATCAGACATTACAAGGGTAGGTAAATGACCATCTCTTGAGTTTTCTTCGTCCTCATCCTCCAGAACAAGCCTGCTCTCTATGTCTCTAAGTCTTCTCAACGCAGCATCATACTGCGATTCTACAGCCACTTCTTCCATGTCCTCTGTCGGAGGTGTCTGGTCAGCCACTGTCGGCAGCATAGCAGCCTCCTTCACTTGTGAATGGCTGGGTGTCCAGAATGGCAGCCCTGAACCTCCAGTAAAAACATTTGGAGCTTGAGGTTCATGGAACACAGATTGTGTAGGGGATGCTGTAACTCTTCTTTTCTTCAAAGGGCAATCATCACTATCCTCTTGGTGCTTGTGCTTCCGCGATTGTCTAGGAAGGTTGGTGCACGTTATTTGAGGTAAAGTATGGATCCCTGCAGGACTCGGGATCTGTGCTTCAACTCCCAGAAATAAGCCACCATTTTCTCCAACATAACTGGGATGTACATTATATTGGTGGTGCATATAGTGGGATCCATTAGTGTTTAGTCCAATACCAATGGGTAGGCTATTTATTTGTCCAAGTTCACTGACTTCAGAGCCGAGAGTGGAAATGTTGACTATTCCAGGAGTGTTGGTCCCCTGAAGAAAAGGATGAGAAGTCTGGTGGTTTTCCATTCCGTACAATGGCACTGCAGCAAATGCCCTGTCAGTGACTGCCATTCCATCTGTCACCCGTCACAGGACGTCTCCCCTTCTCTCCGTGCAGCGCTGCTCCTCTCAGCCCCGGGGTGTCGTCTCCTCAGTGGCTCCTTCCTCTGTGGCTCTCCAACCGCACACTGCCGCGTCTCTCTCAGCCGCAGGTCTCCATTGCTGGGCGAGTGGGCGGAGCTTCTACTTTCTAGAACGCTCTGCAAGTTTCCTACCTTCCTTCCATAGAGGCGGCTCTGTACTGTACCTGTACGATTTGTCGTCATTTTATGTTCTTGTCACCGCAGACACCGAGAGAAAACCAGGACGTAGCCCTGAACTCCATGGACACCACAGACACTGAGAAAAAGCCAAGACATAGCCCTGAACTCCCGGGACACCGCAGACACTGAGAGAAAGCCGGGACATAGCCCTGAACTCCAGGGACACCACAGACACTGAGAGAAAGCCGGGACATAGCCCTGAACTCCAGGGACACCGCAGACACTGAGAGAAAGCCGGGACGTAGCCCTGAACTCCAGGGACACCACAGACACCGAGAGAAAGCCGGGACGTAGCCCTGAACTCCAGGGACACCACAGACACCGAGAGAAAGCCGGGACATAGCCCTGAACTCCAGGGACACCGCAGACACTGAGAGAAAGCCGGGACATAGCCCTGAACTCCAGGGACACCGCAGACACTGAGAGAAAGCCGGGACATAGCCCTGAACTCCAGGGACACCGCAGACACAGAGAGAAAGCCGGGACATAGCCCTGAACTCCAGGGACACTGCAGACACCGAGAGAAAGCCAAGACATAGCCCTGAACTCCCGGGACATCTCAGACACCTAGAGAAAGCCGGGACGTAGCCCTGAACTCCAGGGACACCACAGACACTGAGAGAAAGCCGGGACATAGCCCTGAACTCCAGGGACACCGCAGACACCGAGAGAAAGCCGGACGTAGCTCTGAACTCCTGGGACACCGCAAACACAGAGAGAAAGCTGGGACATAGCCCTGAACTCCCAGGACACCGCAGAGGCCGAGCAAAAGCCAGGATTTAGCTCTGAACTCCCGGGACACCGCAGACACCCAGAGAAAGCCAATACATAGCGCTGAACACCTGAGATACTGCAGACACAGAGAGAAAGCCAGGACGCAGCCCTGAACTCCTGGACACCGCAGACACGGAGAGAAAGCCGAGACGTAGCCCTCAACTCCCCGGACACCACAGACACCCAGAAAAAGCTAGGACGTAGCCCTTAACTCCCGGGTCACCAGAGACACCGAGAAAAAGCCGGGACGTAGCCCTGAACTCCCGGGACACCACAGACACTGAGAAAAAGCCGGGACATAGCCCTGAACTCCAGGGACACCGCAGACACTGAGAGAAAGCCGGGACATAGCCCTGAACTCCAGGGACACCACAGACACCGAGAGAAAGCCGGGACGTAGCCCTGAACTCCAGGGACACCGCAGACACCGAGAGAAAGCTGGGACATAGCCCTGAACTCCAGGGACACCGCAGACACTGAGAGAAAGCCGGGACATAGCCCTGAACTCCAGGGACACCGGAGACACTGAGAGAAAGCCAGGACATAGCCCTGAACTCCAGGGACACCACAGACACTGAGAGAAAGCCGGGACATAGCCCTGAACTCCAGGGACACCGCAGACACTGAGAGAAAGCCGGGACATAGCCCTGAATTCCAGGAACATGGCACACACCGAGAGAAAGCCGGGACATAGCCCTGAACTCCAGGGACACCGCAGACACTGAGAGAAAGCCGGGACATAGCCCTGAACTCCAGGGACACCGCAGACACCGAGAGAAAGCCGGGACATAGCCCTGAACTCCAAAGACACCGCAGACACCGAAAGAAAGCCGGGACATAGCCCTGAACTCCAGGACACCGCAGACACTGAGAGAAAGCCGGGACATAGCCCTGAACTCCAGGACACCGCAGACACAGAGAGAAAGCCGGGACATAGCCCTGAACTCCAGGGACACCGCAGACACTGAGAGAAAGCCGGGACATAGCCCTGAACTCCAGGGACACCGCAGACACCGAGAGAAAGCCGGGACATAGCCCTGAACTCCAGGGACACCGCAGACACTGAGAGAAAGCCGGGACATAGCCCTGAACTCCAGGGACACCGCAGACACCGAGAGAAAGCCGGGACATAGCCCTGAACTCCAGGGACACTGCAGACACCGAGAGAAAGCCGGGACATAGCCCTGAACTCCAGGGACACTGCAGACACTGAAAGCCGGGACATAGCCCTGAACTCCAGGGACACCGCAGACACTGAGAGAAAGCCGGGACATAGCCCTGAACTCCGGGACACCGCAGACACTGAGAGAAAGCCGGGACATAGCTCTGAACTCCAGGGACACCGCAGACACCGAGAGAAAGCCGGGACATAGCCCTGAACTCCAGGGACACTGCAGACACCGAGAGAAAGCCGGGACATAGCCCTGAACTCCAGGGACACCACAGACACTGAAAGCCGGGACATAGCCCTGAACTCCAGGGACACCACAGACACTGAAAGCCGGGACATAGCCCTGAACTCCAGGGACACCCACAGACACTGAAAGCCGGGACATAGCCCTGAACTCCAGGGACACCGCAGACACTGAGAGAAAGCCGGGACATAGCCCTGAACTCCAGGGACACGCAGACACTGAGAGAAAGCCGGGACATAGCCTGAACTCCGGGACACCGCAGACACTGAGAGAAAGCCGGGACATAGCCCTGAACTCCAGGGACACCGCAGACACCGAGAGAAAGCCGGGACATAGCCCTGAACTCCAGGGACACCGCAGACACCGAGAGAAAGCCGGGACATAGCCCTGAACTCCAGGGACAGCACAGACACCGAGAGAAAGCCGGGACATAGCCCTGAACTCCAGGGACACCGCAGACACCGAGAGAAAGCCGGGACGTAGCCCTGAACTCCAGGGACACCACAGACACTGGAGAAAGCCGGGACATAGCCCTGAACTCCAGGGACACCGCAGACACTGAGAGAAAGCCGGGACATAGCCCTGAACTCCAGGGACACCGCAGACACCGAGAGAAAGCCGGGACATAGCCCTGAACTCCAGGGACACCGCAGATACTGAGAGAAAGCCGGGACATAGCCCTGAACTCCAGGGACACCGCAGACACTGAGAGAAAGCCGGGACATAGCCCTGAACTCCAGGGACACCGCAGACACTGAGAGAAAGCGGGACATAGCCCTGAACTCCAGGGACACCGTAGACACTGAGAGAAAGCCGGGACATAGCCCTGAACTCCAGGGACACCGCAGACACTGAGAGAAAGCCGGGACATAGCCCTGAACTCCAGGGACACCGCAGACACCGAGAGAAAGCCGGGACATAGCCCTGAACTCCAGGGACAGCTCCACACACTGGGACTGTGGTGCTAGAAATAATGGAGACTCCACATACCTCCACCTGCAGAGCCGTATGTAGATGCTAGAGAATACAGGCTCCTTCCAGGTATGACGTCACCGGAAGGGGCGGGGCCTCCTCAGTCCAGGGTGTATTGTGGCAGGAGGAGGAGGCAGCTCTCCAGCACTGTGCTGAGCTCTTGTACTGAACACTCAACCAGAGCCACAACCACATATATGGCTGCTCTGTGCTTACAGGACCTGTGATGATGTCACATGGAGGGGAGGAGTCAGGGGTCACATGAGCCAAATGTGTACAAGGTGTAAGGAGTGCATTGTACGAGGTATACGGAGCAGAGCCGAGTGTGTACGAGGTGTACGGAGCAGAGCCGAGTGTGTATGAGGTGTATGGAGCGGAGCCGAGTGTGTACGAGGTGTACGGAGCGGAGCCGAGTGTGTACGAGGTGTACGGAACAGAGCCGAGTGTGTACGAGGTGTACGGAGCGAGCCGAGTGTGTACGAGGTGTACGAGCGGAGCGAGTGTGTACGAGGTGTACGGAGCGGAGCCGAGTGTGTACGAGGTGTACGGAGCGGAGCCGAGTGTGTACGAGGTGTACGGAGCGGAGCCGAGTGTGTACGAGGTGTACGGAGCGGAGCCGAGTGTGTACGAGGTGTACAGAGCGGAGCCGAGTGTGTACGAGGTGTACGGAGCGGAGCCGAGTGTGTACGAGGTGTACGGAGCGGAGCGAGTGTGTACGAGGTGTACAGCGGAGCCGAGTTGTACGAGGTGTACGGAGCGGAGCCGAGTGTGTACGAGGTGTACGGATGGAGCCGATGTGTGTACGAGGTGTACGGACGGAGCCGAGTGTGTACGAGGTGTACGGAGCGGAGCCGAGTGTGTCGAGGTGTACGGAGCGGAGCCGAGTGTGTGCGAGGTGTACGGAGCGGAGCCGAGTGTGTACGAGGTGTACGGAGCGGAGCCGAGTGTGTACGAGGTGTACGGAGCGGAGCCGAGTGTGTACGAGGTGTACGGAGCGGAGCCGAGTGTGTGCGAGGTGTACGGAGCGGAGCGAGTGTGTACGAGGTGTACGGAGCGGAGCCGAGTGTGTACGAGGTGTACGGAGCGAGCCGAGTGTGTACGAGGTGTACGGAGCAGAGCCGAGTGTGTACGAGGTGTACGGAGCAGAGCCGAGTGTGTACGAGGTGTACGGAGCAGAGCCGAGTGTGTACGAGGTGTACGGAGCAGAGCCGAGTGTGTACGAGGTGTACGGAGCAGAGCCGAGTGTGTACGAGGTGTACGGAGCAGGAGCCGAGTGTGTACGAGGTGTACGGAGCAGAGCCGAGTGTGTACGAGGTGTACGGAGCAGAGCCGAGTGTGTACGAGGTGTACGGAGCAGAGCCGAGTGTGTACGAGGTGTACGGAGCAGAGCCGAGTGTGTACGAGGTGTACGGAGCAGAGCCGAGTGTGTACGAGGTGTACGGAGCAGAGCCGAGTGTGTACGAGGTGTACGGAGCAGAGCCGAGTGTTGTTACGAGGAGTGTACGGAGTCACGAGCCGAGCGATGTGTACGAGGTGTACGGAGCAGAGCCGAGTGTGTACAGGTGTACGAGCAGAGCCGAGTGTGTAGAGGTGTACGGAGCAGAGCCGAGTGTGTACGAGGTGTACGGAGCGAGCCGAGTGTGTACGAGGTGTACGGAGCGGAGCCGAGTGTGTACGAGGTGTAACGAGGAGTGTGTACAGTGTACGAGCAGAGCCGAGTGTGTACGAGGTGTACGGAGCGAGCCGAGTGTGTACGAGGTGTACGGAGCGGAGCCGAGTGTGTACGAGGTGTACGGAGCAGAGCCGAGTGTGTGACGAGGTGTACGGGCGAGCAGGAGCAGGTGTGTACGAGGTGTACGGAACGGAGCGAGGTGTGTACGAGGTGTACGGAGCGGAGCCGAGTGTGTTACGAGGTGTACGGAGCAGGAGCCGAGTGTGTACGAGGTGTACGGAGCGAGCCGGTGTAGGTGTCGGACGAGCGTGTGTGTACGAGGAGCGGAGCCGAGTGTGTACGAGGTGTAACGGAGCGGAGTCGAGTGTGTTACGAGGTGTACGGAGCAGAGCCGAGTGTGTACGAGGTGTAGAGCGAGGAGGTGTACGAGGTAGCGAGTCGGAGCGAGTGTGTACGAGGTGTACGGAGCGGAGCCGAGTGTGTACGAGGTGTACGGAGCAGAGCCGAGTGTGTACGAGGTGTACGGAGCGGAGCCGAGTGTGTACGAGGTGTACGGAGCAGAGCCGAGTGTGTACGAGGTGTACGGAGCAGAGCCGAGTGTGTACGAGGTGTACGGAGCAGAGCCGAGTGTGTACGAGGTGTACGGAGCAGAGCCGAGTGTGTACGAGTGTACGGAGCGGCAGTGTTGTACGAGGTGTAGGGCAGAGCCGAGTGTGTACGAGGTGTACGGAGCAGAGCCGAGTGTGTACGAGGTGTACGGAGCTGAGCCGAGTGTGTACGAGGTGTACGGAGTGGAGACACGTGTACAAGGTGTACGAGCAAGCGGTGTGTACAGAGTGTGGAGCGAGCAGTGTCAAAGGTTTGCAGGAGTGGAGTCTGTGTACGAGGTGTACGGAGAGGAGCCGAGTGTGTACGAGGTGTACGAAGCAGAGCCAAGTGTGTACGAGGTGTACGAAGCAGAGCCAAGTGTGTACGAGGTGTACGGAGCGGATCCGAGTGTGTACGAGGTGTACGGAGCTAATCCGAGTGTGTAAGAGGTGTATGGAGCGGAACCGCATGTGTACGAGGTGTGCGAATTGGAGCCGCGTGTGTACGAGGTGCACGGAGCTGAGCCGCGTGTGTACGAGGTATAGATAATTGTCATCTTATACTCACCATGGGACTGACAGACTCACCAGTAGCAGGGGGCTGGTCTTCTGGTTCTACTGCGGCTGGTGGTTCTACAGGTGGCTCTTGTGGGTGGTCTTGAGTTTCAATTGGTTGAGGTGGGACCATTTGAAGGAAACTCAATACTGGGACTACAATGGCTCCATTGACCTGAGTCCATGCTTTTGGGAAGTCTCCCAGAACAGTATGAATCTTCCTTGAATGATTGAGGTTGAGGTTTTCCGGGGGCCTTTATTTACGTTTCAGCTGTTCAGGGCATTTCTTTAGGTGGTCTCTTGAAACTGAAGGTGAAGTTTCTCCTCCGTCCTTGCTGATCTGACAGACTTTAGCATTGTCAAAGTTTGAGGGCAAGTACGGTGTGGGGTTCTGCCTCCCACTGGTCATCTAGCTAGTGGGTTCGCCGCTTTCTTTTTAGGACTTGCTCTACTGTGGTTAGGGGTGCTGCAAAGGCGTGCTTGTTGTAGGCTTTCTCTTATTTTTCTCTAGCCTGTGACAGGTTTCTCACAATGCATTCTTGCACCTGGCGGTACTTCTGCTGACAATCTGCATAGTAGTCTGCATCTGGTGGGTTGGTTTCAGGTGTCAACACTCCCATGTCTAGGTCAATGGGCAACTTGCCAGGTCTTGCTCTCATCAGATAGGCAGGAGTATAGTTGGTGGAGTTGACAGGAATTTGGTTGTACAGGTCCACCAGGTCTGGCAACTTCTCTGGCCACAGGTCTCTCTCCTCCAGTGGCAGGGTTTTCAACAGGTCTATCACCAGCTGCTTCATTTTCTTGCACATGCCATTGGTTTGAGGATGATACAGCATTATCTCTCTTTGCCTCTTTGCATCTGGAATAGCACGGCTCCCAATCTCACGATGCTCGCAACTGTGTACAGCACAAACGGCTGGCCATAGTCAGGGTAGGCCAGGATCTCGTCCCCTGTCAGGGCTCACTTCAACTATTTGAAGGAGTCTTACACTCTGTCGTCCCATCTCAATGGAGAACCCAGGCCTTTGGCCTACTTGGACTGGCCTACCAGGAGATCTTGCAGAGGCGTGGCCATCTTGGTGTAGCCCTTGATGAACTTCCGGTAGTAGCCTACCAATCCTAGGAACTGTTGTACCTCTCTGATGGTGGTGGGCCTTGGCCAGTCCTTAATGGTGGTAACCTTGTCAAGGGTGGGGGCCACACCTTCAGCGCTGACCACATGTCCTAGGTACTGTACCTTGGGCTTCAGTAGGTGGCACTTGGACGGCTTCACTTTCATCCCAAACTTGGACAATGCCTCAAATACCTCAGTCAGGTGCTTCAAGTGGTCCTCATATATCCTCGAGTAGACTATGATGTCATCTAGGTACAACAACACGGTTTCAAAGTTCCTGTGCCACAGGCAGCACTCCATCAACCTCTGGAACGTTCCCAGCGCATTACAGAGTCCAAACGGCATGCAGTTCAATTCACAGAGGCCCATTGGTGTCGTGAAGGCAGTTTTTTCTTTGTCCGCCTCTGCTGTGGGAACCTGCCAATACCCACTGGTGAGATCTAAGGTGGAAAAATAGTTAGCAGTTCTCAGTGCGGCTAATGACTCTTCAATTCTGGGTAATGGGTAAGCATCTTTATGTGTAATGCGATTAACCTGCCTGTAGTCCACACACATTCTCATTGTACAATCTTTCTTCTTTACCAGGACTAGTGGAGCTTCACAATGGCTAAAACTGTCTCTGATCACCCCAGCCTCCTTCATTTCCTGTAACATCTCTTTGGCACATTGATAGTGAGCTGGTGGTACAGGCCTGTATCTTTCTTTGATGGGTGGATGGTCACCTATGGGGATGTGGTGTTGTATGCCCTTCACCTACCCAAAGTCTAAAGGATGTTTGCTAAAGACCTGCTCATACTCTTGAACTACCTGGTAAACTCCATGCTTTTGGTGTGAAAGGGTGGAGTCAGTGCCTACATGCAGCTTCTGGCATCAGTCCTCCAACTTCTCCTCTGAGCCATTGTCCTTCGCCTGATCAGACGGGTTCAAGGGCTCCACTGCTGTGATAGTGTTGTTACTGAGAGTGTACAGCTTACAATTCAAGATACGTTCAGGTACCCTCCCCTTACGGACATCAACTACCCCCCTGGCTGTTAGACTAGTGGGTCTACTGTCTGAGTATACGAGTTCTACCAGGGCTTGGTAATCTTGCCCCCTAAGGCTTATTGCTGATCAACATTTCACTTCTGGCGGGTATTGCAATGGGGACTGAGTCACTTATTCTTACACTGCTGACTTCTCCACCAGACAGCTCCACCTGCTGCCCCTGCATTAGGGCCCTTATTTCTTTTTGTGGGACCCTCTGCTGACTGAAGTTGGTGGTCTCAGCAACCTGTTGTAACAAAACAATAATCTCTCCCAGACAGTTTTCAATGACATTAGTACCTATTGTAAGCATTGGATTACTTGCCGATCTACATCAACAACTACCATACCCTGGGCACCCAGTTCTACACACCCAACCTTAATAGTTACGTCTTTGAACCCCACTTGTGTTAAGGGCTGACCATTACCAGAAAATATGGTAAACTGTCATCTGGGCGGCGAGTCATGTCAGAATCGGCCCAGTACCGTTTGTAAAGGATATAAGGCATCGTGATCACCTGCGAGCGTGTCCAGTAGAGCGTGCACGGGGATGCCATTCAGCACAACAGGCAGGATTCTCATCAGAACAGCTTTGCAACGTAGACCAAAGTCTAAATATTACTAATTTATTCTACAGCAGGTTATGATTGGACAAAGACATACAGTTAATTATTCATATTAATGGGTTTATTATAATACAGCAAAACAGTTATGAAATGGCTGAGAGACTCATGAACAATAGTTCTATGTTAAAATTGGCTCCATTCCTGGACCATCTTCTGGACTAATAAGAAAACTATTCATTCTACAAGCAGATGGACATTATTTAAAGGTGTTATATCTATTATCAATATCAATACACGTATACATGATTAAGGAGAAGCTCAATATGGATAATAAAATATATAATAATATTCTGACGCGATAAAATATCTTTACCTATCTACACCATAGCTGTAACCCTGCGGCCATTGGGGCCCCTCCCCGGGACACAGGGGCATCGGGTCCCAACCGGCCGCTGGTATCCTGCTATGCCCAGCAGGCATACTCACTGGGTCCTCTCTGGCTGCGGTGGCTCCTCTGCGCTTTTGCCCCACCTCCTCACTTCCTGGTGGCGGGGGGAACGTGAATAGGGCAAGTGCATGCCGCACTTAGTAAATTTAAAGGGCCAGTATTCCATTTTTTCCTGTCACCACCTCTCAGCCAGTCACTGCTGGCTGGTGGGTTCCTAATGCCCTCAAATCCCAAGGCAGGTGCCTGGGCAACTTCATTTGTTATCTCCTCTATCCTCATCTAATCCCTATCCTATCCCTTCTTGTTTCCCTGTGTGTAAAAAAAAACAAAACTCCTCCTGGAGTATACATCACCTGTCACCGGCTCCCACGCTGCAGCACCATCGGGGCTGAAGGACCTGTGATGATGTCACAGAGTCGGTCACATGACCCGTCAGCTGACCTGACATCATCACAGGCTCTTCTGCCCTGATGGTGCTGCAGCGTGGGAGCCGGTGACAGGTGATGTATACTCCAGGAGGAGGTTTTGATTTTTTTTTACACACAGGGAAGACAAGAAGGGATAGGATAGGGATTAGATGAGGATAGAGGAGCGGGGGGACAGAATAGAATAGCGGGGAGACAACATAAAATAGGAGAGGGAACAAGATGAAGGAGGCAGCAGCAGGGAAAGACAAGGAATACGGAGCCGACATCGGATCCGAGGTGAACTAGGATCCGATGTCCATAGGCTCCCATGTTGTGGGCACTCGGATCAGCAGTGATCCGATGCTGTCCGATTTGAGTCACGGACACAAAATCGTAGCAGGCTACGATTTTGTGCCCGTAATTAAATCGGATCAGATCGGATGGATGCCAATAGTGGCACATCCGATCCGATCCGATTCCCATTGGGGAACATGGGATCCGATTTCGGATCCGATTGTATCCGTTTTGCAACGGATACAATCAGATGACCGAAAATCATAATGTGAAAGCAACCTTACACAAGATTTCTAGGAGTCTGCTAGTATTTACAGTTTGGTAAAGTAATTATCTAACTTGCCACACTTACCTCACCCCGGACCTCCGATACCTGCACTCCTCTCTCCCCGCCGCATCCCGTCCTCGGTCTCCTCCTATACTCATTGGCTCACGCTGAGGCGATCGGTATGGGAGGAAAGTGTGGAGTTCACAGCAGACACTGTGTGCTCCACAAAGATGGCGCCGGTCTCCTCCCTCTGTTGTGTTCTGGGCGGCCCAGGGGCGTGCCCAGAACACAGCAGGACAGCAGCCCAATGTTAGGTATAGGGTCGGCGGCCGACTGCTGTTCCCTATGCCCAGGGCTGCCAAATTTGCAGAAGTGAAAGTGTCGCTCACAGACTCTTACACACCTGCAAAGCAAGATGGCAGCCCCCAGTGGCTGCAAAAGTAATTAATAAAAAATAAAGTATTAAAGTTAAAAAAAAATTGTATTAATAATAATTGTTTATATAAAAAAAAATGTTAAAACAAAAAGAAAAATGCGGCACCTTCCCTTTAAAAAAATTATAAAAAAATAAAATAACATTTTTAGATTGTATTTTTCTTTCCATTTTGCCCCTTACACAGTATTACCAAAGAACAAAATCTACATGGCCTGAAAGGTCCTGGAAATAGTTGGGTGGAAGGTCCTTCAGCTGCTCACTCAGGACGTGTGTGACGAAATGGACCCCTTTACTATATAATGTAGGAGGATTTCTGATTTATCCAGACAATATTTCATTTTGGTTTGCAAACTTGTAATCTGCCACTCATGGGTTACACAAGATTTCTAGGAGTCTGCTAGTATTTACAGTTGGTAAAGTAATTATCTAACTTGTTTGTCATAGAAGGCCAGAGAACTTAATTATGCTAATCGTCCATGGTATTACTATTTGTATTGCTGATTCTATGTAAACTACTTCAGCCACCATTGTTTGTGGTCAGACTGTTAAGGTCCCGTCACACACAACGACGCTCCAGCGATCCCGACAGCGATAACGACCTGCCAGGATCGCTGGAGCGTTGCTATCTGGTCAAACAGGCAGATCTCCCCAGGAACCAGGGTGCCACCTCCACATCACTGGAGGCGATATTACCAGCGTCCTCCCGGCTTAGCTCAGCCTGTAAGCAGGGAGGAAGCTGGTAACTATGATAAACACCGGGTATCTAAGAAGAGCGCGCTGCCTAGATCCCCGGTGTTTACCATGATTACCAGCCTGTGACGTCGCTGATCGCTGGTCTTTCGCTGTCACACACAGCGATGCGTGCTGACCAGCGGGAGATCAACTATTAAAAAATGGTCCTGAGCACTTTGTAACGATCAGCGACCTCACAGCAGGGGCCTGATTGCTACTAAGTGTCACACATAACGACATCACTGGAGAGATCATTGTAACGTCACAAGTTACAACGATCTCGCTAACGATTTCATTATGTGTGACGGGGGCTTTACACTGAATGTCTAAGGGCCGCTTCCCACTGCGGCGTGATCCGGGGCTGTCCTGGATGACCCTGACAGACGCGGACCGGATCAGCACACAGGACTGGGGGGCTAAAATGCCCTCCGGTCCGGTGTGCAGCGCATACAGCTGCAGCCGCTGACAGGTCAGGACTGCGGCACCCGCGGTCCTGACTTATCAGCAGCAGGAACTGCGTGCGCTGCACACCAGACCGGAGGGCAAATTAGCCCCCCAGTCCTGTGTGCTGATCCGGTCCGCGTCTGTCAGGGTCATCCAGGACAGCCCCGGACCGGATCACGCTGCAGCTAAACCCTACTTGACCCCTCTTTGTCAATCGTTATTTAAATGAACATTATCCAAGAGACTTGAAAGTGAGCCAATAAGAATACAGTCTTATTCCACCAATCCTGAAGTCCCCAATATCCTGCAATGAGGGCTGAGGGTATATAAGGAGGACTGTTCCCTTTGACCAGCAGATTGGACACAGGCAGCTAATCTAGGATCTTCAGATCCGATTGGCCGGCCATAACCCCAGGTCTAGGCATTTCGGTGCCAACCGAGGGGATCAGAACCTGGATTATAAAACCACAAGGACTTCAGCATCGAATGAGTGGATTCGGCTGGGATAACAAAGACTGCATACGGAAGCAACCCAGGTTGGGACGATCGAGTCACCTGGCTAAGACTTTGCTGTGCTATATTCTAATCCCTGGTGAGCCAGCGGAAGGGTGAGACTCTGTTGCCTGATACAGTTTGTGTTTTGCTGGTTATGTGTTATATGCCTCTGACTGTTGGGGATCCAATAAAGTCTTACCATTGTTCCCTTACCCTGTGTTGTCTGAGTAGTGTTCCGCCCACGGTTTAGGAGCTCGGGCGTTCAGTTTGGGGATGAGCCCTGGTCCACGTCTTTGTAAAGGCGGCTGGGCCAGCGGACAAGAGCACCCACTGACCCCCGTGTCTCCACAACATGCAGCCTCTGTGCAGGTCCCGGTAGCTTCCTCTCCTCCTCTGCATCGATCACATAGATCAGTGCGGGGCAGGAGGACAGAGAGAAGTTCTCTTAGTGATCGGGAAGGACAATGTCTCAGTGTTCTCCACCATCACAGAAAGCTATATCCAGACTATAAGAGGCTCTCACTTATAACCAAGATTTCTATCTTGTTAAAAGGGCATCTTTAAAGGTACCTTTACACGCGGCTACATTTCTAGGGTTTCCACAGGTAACTTACTGGTTGCAGTGAAATCATGGAGAGATTATTCCATTTGTACACAGCAACAAGATAGAACCTTGTCTCCATGATTTCACTGCAGCCAGTAAGTTACCTGTTGACACCCTAGAAATGTTGCCGCGTGTAAAGGTACCTATAGTGTGGTGATCTCCTCAATCTGGAGTATCAAGCTTAGTCTGTCTGCAGCCAAATCTTAGATGTTTTTAATGCCCGCATTCAGTGAGAATAACAGACACCTGACATGAGGTGAAGATGCTTAGAAATTCTGAGTTTACCGTGGAAGCATGTAAACTTATACAGGCAATCCTGGGGGTAGGCCCCAGGATAGGATCATTCATTAATTAGTTACAGAATATATAAACATAGCTAATCATAGGTTACTAATGGCTAAGAGCTGATTGGATTATGCAGATCCATCTAATATATAAAGCTGAATGTGTGTATGTGTGTATGTGTGTATGTATATCCGGGATTGGCATCTACACCGTCGCAACTACAGCCACAAAATTTTGCACAGTCACACGTCTGGACCCGAGAGTGTCATAGGCTATGTTGTGAGGCGAAATTTTAACCCTGCGCATTCCAGTTCACCAAACAATTTTTCCCCTATCTACATAATGGGGAAAAAGTGAATGGAAAAGTGTTGGAGGAAAATCGACAGCTGTCAGCTACAGCCACAACATTTTGCACAGTCACACGTCTGGACCCCGGGAGCATCATAGGCTATGTTGTGAGGTGAAATTTTAACCCCGCGCATTCCAATTCACCAAACAATTTTGCCCCTATATCTACATAATGGGGAAAAAGTGTCAGTTACCAGTTGACAGTTGTGAGTGAGAGGGGCTTAATGATAGCGCCAAAGACTAACAGCACATACCAGCATATAGTCACTAAGGGGGGCCCCAACATGGGATATTCACCATGCACGGGGACATGTATACACACCACACACACACAAAGAGTAACAGCAAGTCTATAGTTGCTAAGGTGCAGCCCCAATATTGGATACTCACCACGCACCCGAACAAACACACACCACAAAGAGACACACACAACACAGAGACACACCCCCACAGGGACACACACACACCCTATAGCGACACATGCACTCACCCCACAGAGACACACACACCACAAAGAGACACACAACACAGACACACACACCACTCAGACCCCCCCCACACAGGGACACACACACATAGCCACCCTATGGGGACAAATTCACTCACCCCACATGGACACACACACACCACAAAGAGACACACACAACACAGAGACACACACACACCCCACATAGACACCCCCCCCACAGGGACACACACACATACACACCCTATAGGGACACATGCACTCACCCCACAGGGACACACACCACAAAGAGACACACACAACACAGATACACACACACACCACACAGAATCCCCCCACAGGGACACACACATACACACCCTATGGGGACATATGCACTCACCCCACAGGGACACACACATACACACACCCCATGGACACACACACCACACAGACACAGATGTGCACAAATCACCTCACACAACTCGCCTCATACGTGTGCTATCTTTAATTTCCAAACATAAACATCTGGTTAAAAACAATTAAAATGTGCAACACATGTGCCATATAGGGAATTAAGGCAGATGTCAGTCACATGAGCTGTCTATTATGTGTATGTGTGAGGTAACATATACTGCCCGGCCAGGGGGAGGGTTTACTGTTGGCTGGAGATTTATTAGGCTGCCTATAGCAACCAATCACAGCTCAGCTTCTATTTTCTTACAGGTCATTAAAAAGACATATTCAAATTCTATTTTGTTATAGCTAACAGCAGTTATTTATTAACCCGGGCGCAGCCGGGTACTACAGCTAGTTCTAAATAAATGTGTATGCCTGTACTTTTCATCAGTTGATGCAATTGACCCATCGCACTCCTTCATTATCTGGTGTTTTGCAACATCTTCCCTTCTTACCAAAGCATGCTAGACATTGGCTTCATTCCCAGACTATATGGCCTTCACCGTTTCTCAAACACACAGTCTCTAGGCTTGCAGTAAGCAACACTTTACATAAAACACTACTTATTTCTCTTAAAGGCAAGTGACCTACATAAAGGGATACATATATATACTAGATATGCAGTAGAATACAGAAAACAGGATATGAGCACAATGAATCTTTGGATATTGTCATATATTGAGTTCCATAACAAACAGGTCCCCAAACAATGGTAAGTTCTAAAATAATTTCCCTTTCTCATTCATTTATACGACTGTCAATGTTTTTTGTTCAATTTGTCAACAAACGTTCTCCCAGTGTGTTATATTTAGTGATAAACAAATCATGAATTTCCAGTAATTGTTTTTCCACACTTTAGTTATTATAATGACTTACCCTGTGTGAGTTCTTTGGTGACTAACAAGATGTGATTTCCGTGAAAAACATTTTCCACATTCTGAACATGAAAAAGGCTTCTCCCCTGTGTGAGTTCTTTGGTGACTAACAAGATGTGATTTCCGTGAAAAACATTTTCCACATTCTGAACATGAAAAAGGCTTCTCCCCTGTGTGAGATCTCTGATGTCTAATAAGATCTGATGTACGTGTAAAACATTTGTTACATTCTAAACATGGAAAAGGCTTCTCCCCTGTGTGAATTCTCTGGTGTGTAACCAGACTTGATTCATGTGTAAAAAAATCCCCACATTCTGAACATGAAAAAGGCTTCTCCCCTGTGTGAGCTCTCTGATGTATAACAAGATGTGATTTCTGTACAAAACATTTACCACATTCTGAACATGAAAAAGGCTTCTCCCTGTGTGACTTCTCTGGTGTGTAACAAGATCTGATTTACATGTAAAACATTTGCTACATTCTAAACATGGAAAAGGCTTCTCCCCTGTGTGACTTCTCTGGTGTGTAACCAGACTTGATTTATGTGTAAAACATTTCCCACATTCTGAACATGAAAAAGGCTTCTCCCCTGTGTGAGTTCTCTGGTGTGTAACAAGATCTGATTTTTGTGTAAAACATTTCCCACATTCTGAACATGAAAAAGGCTTCTCCCCTGTGTGACTTCTCTGGTGTGTAACAAGAACTGATTTTTGTGTAAAACATTTCCCACATTCTGAACATGAAAATGGCTTCTCCCCTGTGTGAGTTCTCTGATGTCTTACAAGATCTGATTTCTGGTTAAAATCGTTCCCACACTTGGTACAAGAAAATCTCTTTTTCTCTGTGTGAATTTTTTGATGTTCAACAAAGTTTGTTTCAAGAGGAAAACTATTTCCATATTCTGAAAGTGAAAATGGCTTCTTTGCTGTAAGATCAGTTTGTTTTCTGCTGCCTCTTTTGTGAGGTTTATTCTTCTTAGTAGTCTGTGATGAATCAGAAGAGAGGACCTGTTTCACAGGATCAGATGATAGATCTTTGCTGTGAAGGGATGATGTGGTTTCAGGTTCATCTGATTTATACATTGCAGATGTCAGTTGTCCCTTTGATCTTCCTGTACAGTCATCTGACAAGAATAATTACAATTATTATTTTTAATAAAATATACATGAAATTTATATTTTTTAACATCTCTACTTAAAATGTCCATAGAAATGGCAAGTAATGTATTAAGATTGAATTATTCACAAAGACAATGACAGTTCAGTGTAATAGAAGAGCTCATAGCATCACCCAGTAGAGTGCGGTGCTCAACTGTTTATTCTGCCTCCCAAATATTAGCATAAAAAGCAACAAAACATATGTAGGTGAAAATGATAATAAAAATGTCTACTTGTAAAATAACAAGCCCCCACTCAGGTCCATCATCTGTCAGTGTAAAATTAGAAGGTTTCCACACTATTAGTGTCACAAAATGTCTTGATTAACAATCCAGGAAAATCAACTCCCCCTAATTCATATCTCTCCATCACTTCTGAGCCTTTTATAGTGCGCCCAAACTACATATAGCATATATGTATAGTATATCCCAAAAGTGAGCACACCCTGTGAAGACACAGCTTTTCTCAATTCATGTCGGGGGTCAATGTTCTTAATTTGGCCAGTCGTATCGATCTTTTGTTGTTATCTCATGTTTGCTAAGACAATATTTCTTGCCAGATGATTCGGAGCCTTTATTGTCCCAAGTTTGTGCATTGCTAAGTTAATGTAAATGACCTCACCCCTTCACCCACTCTGTCTATATCACTCAGAGGAATTATGCAGATATTGCATTGAAATGCCAACCGCCAACCAATATGAGCCCAGCCTTATTCCACCAGTCCTGGAAGAACACAATATACCCTGAGGTGTAGGCTTGGGAAATAAGGTCTTGTTTCAGTCACCATGAGTCATAAGCTTTGTGGCCTCAGTCTAGGGACTTCAGCCCCGACTAGAGGACCACCAGAACTGGATTACATTCGGCAGGAGTTCAGCCTAGGATTCTTGAATTTGGCTGAAATATTAGAGACTACATAAGGAAGATACCCAGGTTGGGACAATTCGGTCACCTGGCTACAGGCTACACCACTGATAAAGCAGCCACAGCCGGTCACTGAGAAGAATCTGTGATTTCTCTGCATTCAGTGGTTACTACTCACCTGGGCGGTGATCTGTAGGGATCTCCTCTGTCCTCCGCTCATCACCCCTCACATATGTTTCTGTAGTATTAATATGGGTCAGATCTTCACCCTGAAACAAATAGTATCATACATGGTAACATACATAGTAACATAGTATTTAAGGTTGAAGGAAGACCTTAAGTCCATCTAGTTCAACCCGTAACCTAACATGTTCATGCAGAGGAGGCAAAAAATACCCATGTGGCAACACTAAGCTCCACATTGGGGAAAAAATACCTTCCTGACTCCAGATACGGCAATCAGACTAGATCCCTGGATCAACGCCCGATCAAAGAATCTAGTATATATAACCGGTAATATTATAGTTTTCAAGAAAGGCATCCAGGCCATTCTTAAATGTTAGTAGTGACTCCCTCATTACACCATCATGTGGCAGAGAGCTCCATAGTGTCACTGCTCTTACAGTAAAGAATCCACGTCTGTGATTATGATTAAACCTTCTTTCCACCAGACGTAGAGGACGCCCCCTTGTCCCCGTCTCTTTAGAGGACTCCTCCTTGTCCCCGTCTCTGTAGAGGACGCCCCCTTGTCCCCATCTCTGTAGAGGACGCCCCCTTGTCCCCGTCTCTGTAGAGGACGCCCCCTTGTCCCCGTCTCTGTAGAGGACGCCCCCTTGTCCTTGTCTCAGGCCTAAGAGTAAAAAGATCATTAAAAAGGTCTCTGTACTGTCCCCTCATATATTTATACATTATTATAAGATCATCCCTAAGTCTTCATTTTTCCAAACTAAATAACCCCAAGTTTAATAACCTGTCTTTGTATTGCAGACCCCTCAGTCCTCTAATAACCTGTCTTCGTGTTGCAGACCCTTCAGTCCTCTAATAACCTGTCTTGGTATTGGAGACCCCTCAGTCCTCTAATAACCTGTCTTGGTAATGCAGACCCCCAGTCCTCTAATAACCTGTCTTGGTATTGTAGACGCCTCAGTCCTCTAATAACCTGTCTTGGTATTGCAGACCCCTCTGTCCTCTAATAACCTGTCTTGGTATTGCAGACCCCTCAGTCCTCTAATAACCTGTCTTTGTATTGCAGACCCCCCAGTCCTCTAATAACCTGTCTTCATGTTGCAGACCCTTCAGTCCTCTAATAACCTGTCTTGGTATTGGAGACCCCTCAGTCCTCTAATAACCTGTCTTGGTAATGCAGACCCCAGTCCTCTAATAACCTGTCTTGGTATTGTTGACGCCTCAGTCCTCTAATAACCTGTCTTGGTATTGCAGACCCCTCAGTCCTCTAATAACCTGTCTTGGTATTGCAGACCCCTCAGTCCTCTAATAACCTGTCTTGGTATTGCAGACCCCTCAGTCCTCTAATAACCTGTCTTGGTACTGCAGACCCCTCAGTCCTCTAATAACCTGTCTTGGTATTGCAGACCCCTCAGTCCTCTAATAATGTGTCTTGGTATTGCAGACCCCTCAGTCTTCTAATAACCTGTCTTGGTATTCCAGACCCCTCAGTCCTCTAATGACCTGTCTTGGTATTGCAGACCCCCCAGTCCTCTAATAACCTGTCTTGGTACTGCAGACCCCTCAGTCCTCTAATAACCTGTCTTGGTATTGCAGACCCCTCAGTCCTCTAATAATGTGTCTTGGTATTGCAGACCCCCCAGTCCTCTAATAACCTGTCTTGGTATTGCAGACCCCTCAGTCCTCTAATAACCTGTCTTGGTATTGCAGACCCCTCAGTCCTCTAATAATGTGTCTTGGTATTGCAGACCCCTCAGTCCTCTAATAACCTTGGTCGCTCTTCTCTGGGTCCGCTCTAGTTCAGCTATGACTTTCTTATACACCGGAGACCAGAATTGTACACAGTATTCTAAGTGACTTGTATAGAGGTAAAATTATGTTCTACTCATGAGCATCTATACCTCTTTTAATGCATTCCATTATTTTATTTGCCTTTGCAGCAGCTGCCTGACACTGACCACTAAATGTTTGTCATCTACCCATACACCCAGGTCTTTTTCAGTGGTAGTTTTGCCCAGTGTTTTACAATTAAGCACATAATTATACCTTTTGTTTCCTCTGCCCAAGTGCATGACCTTACATTTATCCCCATTAAAGCTCATTTGCCATTTATCAGCCCAAGCTTCTAGTTTACATAAATCCTCCTGTAATACAAAATTGTCCTTCTCTGTATTGATTACCCTGCAGAGTTTAGTGTCATCTGCAAATATTAAGATTCTACTCTGTATGCTTCCTACAAGGTCATTAATAAATATGTTAAAAAGAAACGGGCCCAATACTGACCCCTGTGGTACCCCACTGCTGTCACCCATTCTGAGTGTGTTCCATTAATAACCACCCTTTGTTTCCTATCACTAAGCCAGTTCTCAACCCACTTACACATATTTTCCCCTATCCCCATTGCTCTCATTTTATGTATCAACCTTTTATGTGGCACCATATCAAAAGCTTTTGAAAAGTCCATATACACCACATCCACTGCATTTCGTTAGTCCAGTCCAGAACTTATATCTTCATAGAAGCTAATCCAATTCGTTTGACAGGAATAGTCCCTCGTAAACCCATGTTGATATTGGGTCATGAGGTTATTTTTCTTCAGATACTCCAGTATAGCATCTCTTAGAAAACCCTCTAGGATTTTACCCACAGTAGAGGTTAAGCTTACTGGCCTATAATTTCCAAGTTCAGTTTTTGTCCCCTTTTTGAATATTGGCACCACATTTGCTATACACTAGTCCTGTGGTACAGACCCTGTTATTATGGAATCTTTAAGGATTAAAAATAATGGTCTATCTATGACAGTACTTAATTCCTGCAGTACTCTGGGGTGTATCCCATCCGGGCCTGGGGATCTGTCAACTTCAGTGATTTTTAGACGGTGCCGTAGTTTCTGCTGGGTTAAGCAGGTGACATTTAATGGAGTTTTTGTTATCACTGATCATATTGTCTTTCATGGGATTTTCTTGTGTAAATACTGTTGCAAAAGTCATTTAGAATACTGGCTTTTTCCTCATCCTCATCCACCATTTCACCCAGACTATTTTTAATGGCCTAACACCATTATTTTTTAGTTTCTTACCATTTATGTAGTTTTATAAAATATTTTGTAGTTTTAGGATTTTTTTTTACTTTCTCTGGCAATGAGTCTCTCTGTCTCAATCTTTGCTGCCTTCATTTACTTTTTACAGATGTTATTTAATTTTCTGTATTTATTTAATGCCTCATCACTACCTACTTGCTTTAATTCCCTAAATGCTTACTTTTTGTCACTTATTGCGCCCCTTACAGCTCTATCTAGTGTGAGGTAGCAAGGGGAATGGTGGTAGAGGGACGCTAAGTTTCCCCAAGGATGGTGAGCTACTGCATGTATGGGACAGGAGATGCTTACATGAGCATAGGTGAAGTAGGTGTGGCCACCGTTACTGAGAACGGTGGCTGTTGGTAAAGCCTGTTATGGGACCTCATCTATGAGGAATGGGGGAAGGTTTTTGGGCGGGCCTCCATTCCTCATCTCCCGCCCCAGGCTTTTGAAGTAGCTGGGAGGGAAAGACAGGTGAAAAAGGTTTAGGCCGGAAGAGACGGCTGTCAAGGTGTTGTGAGATGAGATCAGACTGGAGAGGAGTTCAGTCGGTGGGAAAGTAGCCTGTGAGCACACAGAGAGTGTGTACCGGACCCCAAGGTGGGGTAGGACCCCTAGGCGAGCTCCAGGAGGAGCAGGTTTCGGGCCGACGCTATTATCCTGATGTAAGGACTGTTTTTTTGTTTGTTTTGCCATTGTGTGAAATAAAACACACTTGTTTTTGGACTGAGCCTGAGTGTCACTGCCTTACTTGCTGCTGCTATAGAGCCTGATCCCTACATATGGTGGAGAATGCGGGCAATGCAGTAAGGCATACACTAATCGCTGTGGAGGACGAGTTGTATGTCCTGGGTGAAGCAAGCCCTAAAGCAGCGCTCAGCAATGGAGGACGTTGTAAAGGCATTGATTGAAGCCAACCTGCAGCAGAAGCAGCAACAGCAGATGTATGCTGAGGCGCTGCAGGCCCAGCAGCACAGCCATACGGAGGCCCTGAGACTTCAACAGCAAACTAACCAACTCCTGATGGAACAGTTAACAGCCCTGAGGTCAAGCGCACCATCTGATCCACAGCAGGACATCAAGAAGAGGGTCCGTGCGTCCCTCCAAAAGATGACAGCAGGGGACGATGTCGAAGCTTTCTTGGCGGGGTTCGAGAGAGTGGCAGAGCGAGAGAGTCTGCCGCTACACCAATGGTCGGAGGTCGTAGCGCCATATCTGATTGGAGAGCCCCAGAAAGCGTACTACGACCTGAGCGAGCAGGACGCCCGGGACTATCAAAAGGTAAAAGCCGAGATTCTAGCTCGATTAGGTGTGAATGTGTATCTCCGTGCCCAGAGAGTCCATCGCTGGGCTTATGTAGAGACTGTAGCGGTCCGGTCTCAGATGTATGATCTCGTCCATCTTGTAAAAAAATGGTTACAGCCGGAGCTGTTGTCCCCAGCGCAGTTGGTTGAAAGAGTGGTACTGGACAAGTTTGTGCGGGCCTTGCCCCCAGCCATACAGCAGTGGGTGGGACATGGGGACCCTGTCGATGCCAACCAGCTGGTCGGTTTGGTGGAACGTTATGAGGCCACCCAGAACTTGTTAAAAGTTTCTTCCCCAGCCCGTGTGCTCCCCAAATCCCGCAAGGTCACAGACCCTGAGAAATACAGGACTCTGACACGCACCCCCACCCCTGCAGGCCCTCAGGCAAGGAAGCTAGAGACTGTTGTGTGCTGGAGGTGTCAAGAGCGAGGACACATTGCTGCAAACTGCCCTATCACCACCGATCCTATGGACTGCAGTGTGGCCCGGCGTGTCTCCCTCTATGCCTTCCCGGTATATACCGCTGCTTCCACAGAGCCTGCACCTATCTCTCCCATGTGTCAGGTTACGGTGGCGGGTTGTCCTGCAGCTGCCCTCTTGGACTCGGGAAGCCTTATCACCCTGGTGCATGCCACCTTGGCTGGGTCTGCATCCTACACGGGACGTAATGTGGGGGTCTTATGCATTCATGGGGATTTGAAAGAGTACCCTACCGCCATAATCACTATCCAAACCCCGAAGGGGGAGTGTCGTCATGAGGTGGGAGTGCTAGAGTCCCTGCCGTATGGACTGATCCTTGGGAGAGACTTTCCTCTATTCTGGACTCTGTTACCGGGAAACCCGGGGTTAAGGGGTAAACAAGTCCAGAATGTCACGGACCCTGAGCCTGAACCTCGTGATCCCGACTCAGGGGTGCCAGCCGTGGGAGTAACAATGTCCCCTCTAGAGGTATTAGCGGGTGAAGCCGACGAGCTCGGGTCAGTACCTGAGTTCGCAGAGTTGGGAGTTCCCCGTGACAATTTTGGTACTGCACAGCTCCAAGACCCGACGTTAAATCGGGCAAGGGAAAACGTTATTTGTATTAATGGGGTGTTTCAGTACCCAGGAGCAGACCAGGTGTTTCCCCATATGGCTGTCAACCAGGATCTGTTATACAGGGTTGACAGAGTGCGGGGTGAGACCTTGGAACAGCTGGTGGTTCCGCAGCCTTATCGCCCGACGGTGCTCGACTTGGCACATAGGCATGTGCTGGGCGGACACCTCTGCCATAAAAAGACTCTGGAACGAATTCTGCAGTGTTTTTACTGGCCGGGAGTGTTTCGGGAGGTGCAGCGGTATTGCGACTCATGCCCCGAGTGTCAGCAATCCGCTCCTATGCCGCACTTCCGTAGTCCCTTGGTACCCCTGCCCATTATAGACGTACCATTTGAAAGGGTCGCCATGGATCTGGTGGGTCCTCTGGTCAAGTCTGCCCGAGGGCATCAGCATATCCTGGTAATCATGGATTACGCTACCAGGTATCCAGAGGCAATTCCACTGCGGCACACCTCGGCGAAATTGATAGCCAAAGAGCTACTCGCCGTGTTCTGCCGGGTAGGAATCCCTAAAGAAATACTTACGGACCAGGGGACGCCGTTCATGTCCAAGGTTACCAAGGAGCTATGTAAACTGTTCCGGGTAAAGCAGTTGCGCACCTCGGTCTACCATCCGCAGACAGATGGCTTAGTTGAAAGATTCAACAAAACCCTAAAGAGCATGCTGAAAAAGGTGGTATCCAGGGATGGGAAGGACTGGGATTGTCTTCTACCATACCTGATGTTCGCGATTCGGGAGGTACCACAGGCCTCAACAGGTTTTTCTTCGTTCGAACTCGTGTATGGTAGACATCCCCGGGGCCTGCTCGACATTGCCAAGGAGGGATGGGAGCAGGAACCCACCCCTCACAAAAGTGTAGTAGAGCACATCGCGACCATGCAGGACCGGATGGCAGCGGTGATGCCGATAGTGAAAGAACACTTAGAGGAAGCCCAAAGAGCTCAAAGCCGGGTATATAATAGATCCGCTAAGGTCAGAACTTTTAACCCGGGTGACAGAGTCCTGGTACTAGTGCCTACTGTGGAGAGTAAATTCTTGGCGAAGTGGCAGGGCCCTACGAAGTCCTAGAGGGAGTTGGGGAGGTCAACTACAAGGTATATCAGCCGGGTCGGAGAAAGACCGAGCAGATATACCATGTAAATCTGCTAAAAGCCTGGAAAGACAGAGAGGGTCTGGGTACAGAAGGGTCTCCAGCTGACCGTCCTCCTGCACTGACTTTACAGGCCAAGGTGGTGCCTGAGGGGGCAGTGGCAGAAGTGACGATAGCCGAAACCCTCACGAAAAACCAGCAGCAAGAGTCTCGAGAGTTTGTGGCCAGGAATACGGATGTATTTTCAAAGCTGCCAGGGCGCACCTCGTTGATTACACACGACATTGTCACCGAGCCCCAGGTAAAAGTTCGGATGAGGCCCTACCGAGTACCTGAGGCACGGCGAAAGGCCATTTCAAAGGAGGTTCGTCAAATGCTGGAGTTAGGGCTTATTGAGGAGTCGAAAAGTGAATGGGCTAGTCCCATTGTGCTCATTCCCAAACCCGATGGGACGATACGGTTTTGCAACGACTTCCGGAAGCTGAACGAGGTCTCTAAATTTGACGCTTATCCAATGCCACGAGTAGACGAGCTCATTGAAAGACTCGGGAAGGCCCGGTACTTCTCCACACTCGATCTAACTAAGGGATACTGGCAAGTACCCCTTACGGATAGCGCAAAAGAGAAGACCGCGTTCATCACCCCGGAGGGTCTGTTTCACTACCTGGTGTTGCCATTTGGCCTAGATGGGGCTCCAGCCACGTTCCAAGGATTAATGGACATCGTGTTGAAGCCTCATCAAAGGTACGCCTCGGCCTATCTGGATGACGTCATCGTTTTCAGCAGCGACTGGGAGAGCCACTTGGCCAAGGTACAGGCTGTGGTGGACTCTCTCCGGGCAGCGGGGCTGACTGCCAACCCCAAAAAGTGTGCTCTGGGAATGGAGGAGGCACGCTATTTGGGGTATGTGATAGGGCGAGGTATGATTAAGCCGCAGGTCAACAAGGTCGAAGCCATCCAGAGTTGGCCCCAACCAAGGACAGTAAAGCAGGTGAGAGCCTTTCTGGGAATTGTGGGATACTACCGGAGGTTCATCCCCAATTTTGCCACCCTCTCAGCCCCATTGACAGACCTTCTGAAAGGAAGACGGCCCGTCATGGTAAAGTGGAACCCCAGGCCGAGCATGCCTTTCTGGTCTTGAAGACGGTGTTATGCGGGTCTCCCATCCTTATCACACCTGACTTCACCCAGACCTTCATCGTGCAGACCGATGCATCAGAAGTAGGGCTTGGTGCAGTCCTTTCTCAGGAGGTGAATGGGGAAGAACACCCCGTTAACTACCTGAGCCGCAAGCTCACACCTGCAGAGAAAAATTACAGTGTGGTCGAGAGGGAGTGCCTAGCCATCAAATGGGCCTTGGAAGCGTTGAGGTATTACCTGCTGGGGCGACAGTTTCGGTTGGTGACTGACCACTCCCCACTCACGTGGATGAGCCAGTCAAGAGAGAGGAATGCGCGAGTCACCAGGTGGTTCTTGTCGCTCCAGAACTTCAACTTCACGGTGGAACACAGAGCCGGGAGGCTGCAGGGCAATGCCGATGCCTTGTCCCGGACTCACTGTTTGGTGACAGGAGTTCACCCCCCCCCGGGTTGAACTGAGGGAGGGGGTGTGTGAGGTAGCAAGGGGAATGGTGGTAGAGGGACGCTATGTTTCCCCAAGGATGGTGAGCTACTGCATGTATGGGACAGGAGATGCTTACATGAGCATAGGTGAAGTAGGTGTGGCCACCGTTACTGAGAACGGTGACTGTTGGTAAAGCCTGTTATGGGACCTCATCTATGAGGAATGGGGGAAGGTTTTTGGGCGGGCCTCCATTCCTCATCTCCCACCCCAGGCTTTTGAAGTAGCTGGGAGGGAAAGACAGGTGAAAAAGGTTTAGGCCGGAAGAGATGGCTGTCAAGGTGTTGTGAGATGAGATCAGACTGGAGAGGAGTTCAGTCGGTGGGAAAGTAGCCTGTGAGCACACAGAGAGCGTGTACCAGACCCCAAGGTGGGGTAGGACCCTAGGCGAGCTCCAGGAGGAGCAGGTTTTGGGCCGACGCTATTATCCTGATGTAAGGACTGTTTTTTTGTTTGTTTTGCCATTGTGTGAAATAAAACACACTTGTTTTTGGACTGAGCCTGAGTGTCACTGCCTTACTTGCTGCTGCTATAGAGCCTGATCCCTACACTAGTCATAGTGGTTTCCTCCTATTTCTGGCATGGTTATTCCCATAGGGTATATATTGTGCACAGGTCCTATTCAGGATGCTAATAAATGTCTCCCATT
>JARQOC010000006.1:500938588-501080622 GCA_033576535.1 Allobates femoralis
GGGGGGACGTTGGGCCAAAGCTTTCTCTAATTTTGCCCAATTTTGGGTTTTTGGGAAAAAGGTGGCGAAGTCTTCGGCGGAGATGGGGGGAAGGAGGGGGTTTTGGGGGGGGGAAAAGGGGAGTTAAAGGGTTTTTAAATAGTTGTTTGGGGGTTTGGGGACGTGTGCTGATTAAGTTAGAGAAATAGGTTTGCTTTGCGGCGGTGAGTCGCCCTTGAAGTTGGGGGAGGGATTGTTGAGTGGTGAGGGGGGCCGGGGGAGTGGGATTTCTTCTATCCCCGTTCAGGGGACCCTGGACGTTCGGCGAAGCTCTTTTGTGAGAGAGGTGAGCCAGGGTTGTCTGAGTGTGCGGGTTTTGGTGTGGGTGAGGGGGGCAGCCTGGTCGAGAGCTGCAGTTAGTGTGGAGTTGTAGAGGGTGGCAGCAGTGTTAACGTCGGGTGAGGAGGCGAGGTCTGTGAGAGGGAGGAGGGAGTGGGAGAGTGAGTTGAAATCGATGAGTTTAAGGTTTCTGCGCGGGTGACTGAGTTTCCGGAGAGGGGGGGTGAGGTAGGGGGAAAGAGGGAGGAGAAGGTCAACAGGTTGTGGTCAGATTGGAAGAGGGGTGAGTTTGAGAGGTCGGTGAGGGAACAGAGGCGGGAGAAGATGAGGTCAAGCGTGTGGCCGTCTTTGTGAGTGGCTGAGGACGACCATTCGGAGAGGCCAAAGGAGGTGGTCAGAAATAGGAGTCGGGAGGTAGGAGGGTCGGGGGTGTCGATGGGGATGTTGAAGTCGCCCATGATGATGGTGGGGATGTCGGAGGAGAGAAAGTGGAGAAGCCAAGTGTTGAAGTGGTCAAGGAAGGAGGCGGTGGGTCCCGGGGTCGGTAGATGACCGCGAGCTGGAGGTTACAGGGGGAGAAAATGCGAACAGAGTGCAGTTCGAAGGAGGGAAAGGAGGCGGAGGGAGGCGGTGTAGTGGGGATGAAGGAGCAGCTGTTGGACAAGAGTATACCCACACCACCGCCACGGGTGCTATTAGGGCGTGGTGTGTGGGAAAGCGTGAGTCCGCCGTAGGAGAGGGCAGCAGGGGAGGCTGTGTCGGCGGGGGTGAGCCAAGTTTCGGTGATGCCGAGGAATTTGAATTTATTGGTGATGAAGAGGACGTGGATATAGGAGAATTTGTTGCACACTGAGCGGGCATTCCAGAGTGCTCCAGACAGGGGGACTGGGGTTGGGTGAATGGGTATAAGGTTGTGGGGGTTGCGAGAGTTTGTGATGGGGGATGGGCGTGAATTGGAGGTGAGTGGAGGGATGTGGTGGGGGGGTCCCGGGTTGGGGGATATGTCACCTGCAAGTAGGAGAAGCAGCGAGAGGGTTAGGAGGTGGGAGCAGGAGAGTTTGCGTGGGGGCCGTGCGTGTGTGGAGAAGAGGGATTGGGTGTGGAGGAACAGTTCGGAGGAGGGGGTGAGGTGGATGGATAGGAAGGATGGAGAGATCACTATGGCCTTGGTGGGTGGAGGGATGTTCGGGGTTAGGAGGAAGTGGAGTAGGATGGGAGTGAAGGTGAGGAGGAGGGGAAACATTGTGGACAGCAGGTTTTGGCGGTAGGAAATCATAGGGGTGGGATGGGGCATGGGATGTTATGCAAACACATACATGGCCATCTCAGGTGACACCCTACTCTGTGTGGCCAACCCATGTCCAGCACTACTAATTACATGTGTTGTGGTAGTCAGCTTGGGTATGCAGAATCAGTATTGGCATTTACATGTGGACATACATGTGGCATGCAGGACATGGCTGGGGCTATATCTAATTTGCCCCAGTGCGGGGAAAGATGGCAAGGTCTGTAGTTGACAAATGGCACACATGGGCTTACCATCTACATTAAAACACACACTCATGAGATGCACACATATATATGTCTAACCATAGTGCTGTAGTACAGATTGTCCTGGCAAGGATCTCCCAGAACATTATGGGTGATACAGGACACGGAGTGTAGGTACGATGTGTACACGTTGCTAAATACACTTCTATAGGACGCTACATGAAGCTGTACATAAGGCGCACAAACATCTGCCAACATATGGGTTTGCAGCACACAGAAACTAACGTATAGGAGTGCACAATAGCATGTCCCCTCACTTACCGTCTGTCTGACAGAGTTCTAGTGATGAGACGCTACTAGCACAATGCACATTGAAGTCAGAGCATGGGTGGCGCCCCAGCACATCCATATTTAAACACAACATGACCAATCAAAAAAGCACAATGGCACATAATCAGTGGTCGCACCTGCGTACGCCCAGATGGCTACGTCGATTACAAGACGCCGCTGCTATCTGATTGGTTGGTTACCATATAAAAAGCGCTCACGACCGTGGTAGCCCACGCTTGCTGCCCAGAGTCATTACGTAAGTACTGATGTGTAAACATGAACTGTGATATGGCTGTGTTGCTTTTAAAGCAGCTTACCGTTACGGATTGTTATTGTGCAGTGTAGCTGACGCCCAAGTGGTGGGGTATGTAGTTAGTCTTGATGTTGTGTTTGTTAGCTCAATTGTGTCCTGGCAAATGGACGCATGAGTGTTTTGTCTACCAAAACCCTATCCTCATTCACAAGCCATTTTGCCTTTGCCATACAGGATCCTGTTTGAAGGATGCGTGTGTCTTTAGTTGCGTGGAACATCTGATTTGTGGCCACATAGTACTGGCGTTTACCACATACAATGGGACTATTCTGCCCAAACTGAGATGTGGAGTGGGGCGTGTGGCTTCAGAGAATGTCTGCCTCTGAAGATCCGGCGTCCACAACACATCAGGGATGTCTCTTGGACATGATGAGTATTCAATAGTCTGCTGCATGGACTGATATTTTGTGAATAACACACAAAGGCTGGGGTACGTGTATAATGTAATTGTCTGCAGTTGGTAACAACCATGATTTGCTAAATGTGACCTATGTCTTTGCCCACGCCTTGTGGTCATACCTCAACATTATGGCCAGGGATATGGCGTTCTGCTCATAATGTTTTGATTTTGACAAGGGAGATGTATTTGTACAGGAGGGCCAGGGGTGTAGAGTGACCAGGTTTGGTTGTCAGCTAGTGCAATGTTGTGTTTGGCCCTTGAATAGTGCTATATATGTATGTGGGTGGGCTGATGAGCAAACTTGGGTAGGATGTTGTATAGTGGGTAGGAGATGTATAGGGAAGGAGGTGGTGGGTGTTGATGATGTGTGATGAAGAGTTCTTGTAGTGATGTTTCTTTTCCTCACATTTGCAGGGGTTGGTACGTGAGATGATCATGGACCCTGATGGAGATGCTATCGCGGCTCTTGCCTTGGTGGAAGAGGAATTGTGGCTTGAGGATAGATATGAGAGGTTGCGGGCTCGCAGACCATGGCGTGTGTGGGCTCGGGATTGGCTTCTGCATCGGGACACCCGGAGCCACATGCGGCTGGTCCGAGAGCTGGAGGATCGGAGTCCGCATGATTTCAGGAACTATCTCCGTATGTCCGAGGACTCTTTCACATTCCTGTTGGAACGCATAAGGCCATTGATAACCCGACAGGACACTTTGCTGCGTCGAGCTGTGCCACCTGAGGAGCGTTTGACTGTAACTTTGGTGTTGCTGGCAACAGGTCGTTCAATGACCGACCTGCAATAGACTCCACGTGTATCACTGTCCCTGCTCAGCCGCCTGATCCCCGAGACGTGTGAGGCCATCTGGAGTGGTCTTCTGCCATCCTATATGCAGTTCCCAGCAACCCTCGCAGAATGGATGGATGTAGCCAGAGGGTGTGGCGCCACTCCAGCCGCTGAGCCATGGTCTGAGTCAGCAGGATGCCAGGAGCAGCAGAGACGCATACTGCTCCTACTTTAATGGTCCTGGGGCAGTGGCCTGGCAGCACCAGAAGGTGTAGGGTGGCTGGTGTGAGGCAGGAACCTGAGGAGGAGGCTGGAGTCAGCAGGGTGGCTGCACCATGAGGAATCTTCTTGTGCTTAGGTGTGTAAACATTAGTTATGAACAGAAAAAAAAACTGCACAGCACTCAAGATATAGTGTGAACTGGTGCAAGCTGTGATGCTGGAACAAACAACCAGAAAAAATTCACTGCAGCACTCGGTTACTACCAAAAATGTACACATGCTAATAAGCAGTTCATATATGAGGAAACATTTTTAAAAACTTACGTTTTTTTAAAAAAACTCACTATTCTTATCTTTTTTATTTACTGGGGTTCTTGGTACATATATTGGGCAATATCTGTTAGCTCATCAACCACTCCACGGTGACCCCAGATCTGATGAGTCCTACGCTGACATCCCTGTCCTCCTTGTCCTCCCTATCCCACTTCTAAGTGGGTGGACGGACACCAGCCTCAATCTCAGACCACCTGGGGGTGATGAGGGTGCTAAGTGTAGCTGCGGAGCCAGCAACTCCACATATTAGACATAAACAGAAAAAAAGCTGCACAGCACTCAAGATATAGTGTGAACTGGTGCCAGCAGGGACGCTGGATCAATCAACCAGAAAAAATAGTGAGTTTTTAAAAAAAAAACATAAGTTTTTAAAAATGTTTCCTCATATATAAACGGCTTATTAGCATGTGTACATTTTTGGTAGAAACTGAGTGCTGCAGTAAACATTAGTTAGTTAGTTTTTGTGGGTTTGGTACTCTGAAATGGTTTTTTTTGGCCATTATTTCGCATCAAGTTGCATTTCTTTGTGTGATGTGAACACTTGTGTTGTATGTTATTTTGTGTGTGTTGTTCTACATAATTTTTGTGTGCACAAAATTACAAACTAAAACAAACTTAACAATCAGTGGCGTAGCTAGCCTGCTCTGGGCCCGGGGGCGAGATCTGCACCCAGGGCCCCCATGTGAAGAGCGGGGGGGGGGGGGGGGGGGGGGTTTAGTGCTGTCAGAGAATTCTCGTGCCACCCCAAGTGGCGTAGCAAGTGTTTGTGGCGCCCTGGGCGGTGGAAAAATTTGCCGCAGCTGCCGCCCCTAAGAATTGGGCCAAATGGCCACTCTCCTCCTGAACTCTCCATCCTTCTGCACTCCCCATGCTCTATCTTCCTGCACCCTCCATCCTCCTGCACCCTCCATCCTCCTGCACCCTCCATCCTCCAGCACCCTCCATCCTT
Organism: Allobates femoralis; assembly: GCA_033576535.1. Classification (NCBI taxonomy): domain Eukaryota; kingdom Metazoa; phylum Chordata; class Amphibia; order Anura; family Aromobatidae; genus Allobates; species Allobates femoralis. The sequence continues at coordinate 500,943,723 of JARQOC010000006.1, forward strand.
CAGCACTCTCCATCCTTCAGCGCTCTCCATCCTCCTGCACTCACCATCCTCCTGCGCTCCCCATCCACCTGCGCGCTCCATCCTTCTGTGTGCTCCATCCTCCTGCACTCTTCATCCTCTTGCGCTCTCTGTCCTCCTGCCATCCTTCTGTGTGCTCCATCCTCCTGCGCTCTTCATCCTCTTGCGCTCTCTGTCCTCCTGCGCTCTCTATCCTCCATCCTCCTGCACGCTGCATCCTTCTGCGCTCTCCATCCTCCTGCACTCCCCATCCACCATCCTGCAGCACCCTCCATCCTCCTGCACGCTCCATCCACCTGCGCTCTCCATCCTCCATCCTCTCTTGCATTCCCTGTCCTCCATCCTCCTGCACTCCCCATCCTCCTGCAGTCCCCATTCTTCTGCGCTCTCCATCCTCCTGCGCTCTCCATCCTCCTACGCTCTCTATCCTCCATCCTCCTGCGCTCTTCATCCTCCTGCGCTCTCCATCCTCTATTCCCTGCAGTGTCCATCCTCTATCCCCTGCAGTTTCCATCCTCTATCCCCTGCAGATCCCATCCTCTGTCCCCCTGCAGATCCCATCCTCTGTCCCCCTGCAGATCCCATCCTCTGTCCCCCTGCAGATCCCATCCTCTGTCCCCCTGCAGATCCCATCCTCTGTCCCCCTGCAGATCCCATCCTCTGTCCCCCTGCAGATCCCATCCTCTGTCCCCCTGCAGATCCCATCCTCTGTCCCCCTGCAGATCCCATCCTCTGTCCCCCTGCAGATCCCATCCTCTGTCCCCTGCAGATCCCATCCTCTGTCCCCCTGCAGATCCCATCCTCTGTCCCCTGCAGATCCCATCCTCTGTCCCCCTCCAGATCCCATCCTCTGTCCCCCTGCAGATCCCATCCTCTGTCCCCCTGCAGATCCCATCCTCTGTCCCCCTGCAGATCCCATCCTCTGTCCCCCTCCAGATCCCATCCTCTGTCCCCTGCAGATACCATCCTCTGTCCCCTGCAGATCCCATCCTCTGTCCCCCTGCAGATCCCATCCTCTGTCCCCCTCCAGATCCCATCCTCTGTCCCCCTGCAGATCCCATCCTCTGTCCCCCTGCAGATCCCATCCTCTGTCCCCCTGCAGATCCCATCCTCCAGCCTCCCTGTATCCTTCATCACCCTTGCACAGCCTGACACCCTCAGCACCCCTCTCTCACACACCTCTTGGGAGGGCGTTGCAGACTTACCGCGGCTGCCGTGTGCGTCTGCTGTAAGGAGGAGGTGAGGAGGGGCGGGCAGACTGCAAGACAGGAAGTCCCGTCTGCGTCCTCCCTCCTCTCCGGCCGGCACGGCAGCCGGCTGGCAGCACGGGGCACGGTGGCCCCCCAGGGGGCGGACAATGGGCCCCTGATGTCGGGGGGGCCCGGGGCTCTCGCCCCCCCTGCCCCCCCGCTAGCTACGCTACTGTTAACAATACATACAACCTGTGTGTGTCGTTACTTTGGAATCCCGGCCAGTTGCACTTAGCTTTATGCTGTGCACAGAGGTATGTGATCTGTTAAATGGTATTGATGGGTCCGTGCAGCATTGTGTGGTAATATCCAGTGCACAGGTCCAGCCCTTTGGGCCACACTGTATGGAGTGTGGGTACATATGCACTTTGAAGTGTTTGGGGCACCGGGGAACGTGTCCACACACGGAGCAAGCAATGTTGTTTGTGGGGGATGTAGGTACAGTCCAGCACACACACAAATATGTGTACACACACATAGTTCAGTTCATCCATGGCTGCTGTGCCATGGCATGGACCAATGTAGGCACATATGGGCATAGTGTGGTTTGTATGTTCCCGCCATCAGCTACAGACACACACATAGCAAGCCATTGTGTAGTGTGAGCCACTGTCCTGCACAAAACCGCTCGAAAGTGTGTTGCAGCAGCCACTTTCGACAGCACAAGCGTGTATTCATCACAAACTCCGAGACAATGGCGTCAAGCATTAGCCAGCCTTCCAGCACAGGCTGGCCAATCATAACGCTACTGCGTTGTCCAATGAGCATGTATAGGGCGCGGTGTAGACCAGTCTGGCACGCCTATGTTCTCGCTGCGCTGAACATGTACGACCACATTCCTTTGGGGATTGCAGCGGGTGCAGCGGCGAGAGAAGTCGACCGGATTGGTTCCACTGTTGGTGCGGTGACTTCCGGGGCGACGCATCGCGTTAGGTTGAGGGTGAAATTACGGCTTGTAAAAGCGCCATCGGCGATCTGAGGTGACCATCAAAAACGTGCACGCGCACGTTAGATCGCCATTTATCGCCACCAAAAAATTGCAGCTTTTTACAGGTACCCTAAGTGTTCCAAAAGAACCTGTTAAAATCCAAGAAGAACCACCCGTTGTAGCAGAACTAGAGGATCCTGCAATCGGTGATCTTGCCAGTCCCAAAGAAAGACTACAGCAATATTATAATCTGCCAGCATCACGTAGGTCTACCCGTAGATTAGTGGATAGTGCACACTCCACACTAGAAGTAGACACTAGTACAACACCAGTACAACGCAGATCAACCCATAGCAATATTGGACAACCACCACTTCACTATAAAGACTGAGATGAAGTAAAGTGTAAAATGTAAATATGGAACTGCATGTACATTGAATGTGAACATTAGTGTACAGAAGGGTGGAGGAACTGGGCCCAGCCCCATGAATATTAAGTTAGGTACAGAAAGTTCCTGGGGTTGGGAGGTAGAAACCAGAACTCCTAATCCGAGACGCCCATAGGGGAAATATTTATTGTGCATTCATAATTTATTGGACTTAGAAGGCTTAAACCCGTAACTAGGACTGAGCAAGTTCTCTGTCCGGAGCTTTTTCTGCTCTCGGCCTTCCCGATTTCATCGTATAAAGTCTCTTACGTTTTCTGGTGATGGCTGCAAGAGCGTGCGTCCCTCAATACTGGAGGTCCCCCTCCCACCGAGCATTAGTATGTGGGTGAATAAAATAAATGACTTGATGTAAATGGAGGATATGACTGCGTCTCTAAGGAATAAATACACGAGTTCTTTGGTACCTGGTATCAGTGATCTGATTATAAAGCTTCCCCAGAGGATCCTCTCTTTTGCTGAGAGAATGAGCAAGCCGCCCCTTGTGAGATGAGATTACCCTCCCTCCTCACCTCTTCCTTCCCATTCAGGTCCTCTAGTTCCTCTCCCCCCCCCTCCTAGTTCCCCTTTGTATCTACTTCATTCCTACTTTTTCTTTCTTACCTATAAATATTGTCAGACTATGTATAGTTATCAGTCTGGATACAGTTTAGGGCATAAGGATAAGTTGTTCTGTTCTGTTTTATTTATTCCCCCTTACCAGGGAACAATAAAAATAAAAAATACTGATAAGGAAATCTACTCTTGACTGTATTGTGAGGATATCCTAGTCGACACACTGTGGGATAACTTACCTCACCTATACTGAACTGTGACCCTTGAATTGCTCCTAGAGTGGAGAGTAGGGTGGGCTGGGGTCTATAATGTGTCTCCAAGGGATACCATGCTGTCTGTTCTTACATGTAACGTATGTATTGGACATTTGTATCCTTGTTATATGCCGGCATAATTTTGTTATGTTTTATCCTTATTGTTAAATAAATAAAAAATAAAAAAAAAGCATTGAGGCTACAGAGACTTTACTGTATGAACTCCGACATTTTCCCTGGATTTTCCCTCACTTTATTTAAAAATGGACCAAAGCCATAGGACTGGTTGTGGCAAACTTTTTACAGCCTGCGGCGGATGGACTAGCGCCGTATGGATTGCATCTTACCTGTTTTTCACCATTGCCCTCTGTTTTTGTAATTTCTCATTTTTTGAGACTGTTATTACACCTGTTATTGTTATTGCTGAATGTGTAAAAATTGTTTTCTCAGTCCAGGAGTACTGAAGTTAACTAGGGGGGAATGTGGCACCCTGCGATATAGATAGCCACAGGAACACCTAGTGCATGGAGGGATTTCCATGTCAGGTGCCTTTAAACACATAACACCTTCCACCCCAGGCCTGTAGGGGGAGCCTCACTTGCTGCCTTAGGCAAGATCCCCTATAAATACAGTTGCTTGGGGTGGAGTAAGTCAGTCCGTGCAGTACAGAGCAGTACTGTGAAGACACCCTGGCAGCAGAGCCGTGCTAGGCCTGTACCAGAGGAGAGCCTAGCCAGAGTAAGGAACCCGAGTGTGAGGGTCGGAGGCAAGGCGAGAGACAGAGTGGGGGCAGAGGAACCATACCGGTTCACCCCAGGAAGCAACCCGGACACCGGAGTCTGAGTTTGCTAAGGAGCATTTAGTCAAGCAGAAAACACCGGTTCACCGATGAGATTCTAATCTCCCGGACACCTGTATCAGCAAACAGCACAAGAGCCAGGAACCGGAGAGAGAGAGAGATAGTGGCAGGATAGCCGCAGGAGAGAAAGAACAAAAGGTTCTTACTACCTACCACCCGGGTGAGAGACACAGAGGAGGCCAGGCCAGGTTTTACACAGGTCAGACTACTCCCAGTGTGTGTGTGTCAGTTCTTACAGCCCTGATCCTGTCCTACCCAGAGACTGTAGAGACATTCCGCCTGCAGAGCCACCCCTCTGTGCCAAGTCCTATTCCACATCACTGCCCCGCGGAGCATCATTATCAGGCTGTCCATCCATCATTCTCAGAGGTCTGCAGCAGCACTGGTGCCATCACCAGACACCATAGGTGGTGTCACAAACTCTTTAACACAATATCCCTTTATTTTTACAACCCCTTTTTAAGCGACCACCAGGGCCATGGACCAGGGTATTAACCGCCTGTGACAATCCCCCATAATCAACTCCCGGGATCCGAGTCCCCATGGCCTTGGGGTGGGTCAGAAGGACTCCTCCATCACAAGACGCTGCCTCCGGACTATAAGAGGCATTCACTTTTAATAAGAAAAAAACTTTGTTGATAAGAGCATCAGGTAATAATAATAATATTTATTCATTTATATAGCGCTATTAATTCCATAGTACTTTATGTACATCTGACATGCTGCCCCCATTGGGGCTCACAATCTAAACATCCTATCAGTCTTTGCAATGTGGGAGAAAACCAGAGCACCCGGAGGAGACTCAAGCAAACACGGGGAGAACATACAAACTCCTTGCAGATGTTGTCCTTGGTGGGAATTGAACCCTGGACCTCAGTGCTGCAAGGCTGCAGTGCTAACCACTGAGCTACGGTGCAACCCATTGTCCAGAAAATGTGACCTTTTCCCATTTAATTATACGACTATCACTGTTATTTATTTTGTACAATTTGTCTGCAAAATATACAATTTCTCCCAGTGCAAGTTATTATTATTATTTTTTTTTTAAAAACATGAATTTCTAGTAAAGCTTTTTTCACATTTCAGTCATGATAATGGCTACTGCCTGTGTGAGCTCTTTGGTGCCGAACAAGATTAGATTTACCTGCAAAACATTTCCCACATTCTGATCACAAGAAAGTCTTCTCCCCTGTGTGACTTATCTGATGTGTAACAAGATCTGATTTATGTGTAAAATATTTCCCACATTCTGAACATGAAAAAGGCTTCTCCCCAGTGTGTCTTCTCTGGTGGATTTTAAAATATGATTTATCTGCAAAACATTTCCCACATTTTGAACATGAAAAAGGCTTCTCCCCTGTGTGAGATCTCTGGTGACTAACAAGATATGATTTATCTGCAAAACATTTCCCACATTCTAAGCATGAAAAAGGCTTCTCCCCCGTGTGCGTTCTCTGATGACTAACAAGAGTTGATTTATTTGAAACACATTTCCCACATTCTGAGCATGAAAAAGGCTTCTCCCCTGTGTGGCTTCTCTGGTGACTATTAAAATGCGATTTATCTGCAAAACATTTCCCACATTTTGAACATGAAAAAGGCTTCTCCCCTGTGTGAGTTCTCTGGTGACTAACAAGATATGATTTATCTGCAAAATATTTCCCACATTCTGAACATGAAAAAGGCTTCTCACCTGTGTGAATTCTCTGATGTCTAACAAGATGTGATTTCTGTACAAAAAATTTCCCACATTCTGAACATGAAAAAGGCTTCTCCTCTGAGTGAGTTCTCTGGTGACTAATAAAATATGATTTATCTGCAAAACATTTCCCACAGTCTGAGCATGAAAAAGGCTTCTCCCCTGTGTGAGTTTTCTGGTGACTAACAAGATACGATTTCTGTACAAAACATTTTCCACATTCTGAACATGAAAAAGGCTTCTCCCCTGAGTGAGTTCTCTGGTGTCTAACTAGAGTTGATTTCAGTACAAAATATTTCCCGCATTCTGAACATGAGAAAGGCTTCCCTTCTGTGTGACATCTCTGGTGACTAATAAAATATGATTTATCTGCAAAACATTTCCCACATTCTAAACATGAAAAAGGCGTCTCCCCTGAGTGAGTTCTCTGGTGACTAACAAGAGTTGATTTCAGTATAAAACATTTCCCACATTCTGAACATGAAAAAGGTTTCTCCTTTGTGTGACTTCTCATGTGTGTAGCAAGATGGCATTGCTGTACAAAACATTTCCCACATTCTGAACATGAAAAAGGTTTCTCCCCTGTGTGAACTCTCTGATGTCTAACAAGACCTGTTTTAAGTATAAAACATTTTCCACATTCTGAACATGGAAAAGGCTTCTCCCCTGTGTGAACTCTCTGATGTCTAACAAGATATGATTTATATGTAAAATATTTCCCACATTCTGAACATGAAATTGGCTCCTCCCCTGTGTGAGTTCTCTGGTGACTAGTAAGATCTGATTTGTGTACAAAACATTTCCTACACTCTGAACACGAAAAAGGCTTCTCCCCTGTGTGAGTTCTCTTATGTGTAGTAAGATGGTATTGCCGTACAAAACATTTCCCACATTCTGAACATGAAAATGGCTTCTCCCCAGTGTGAGTTCTCTGATGTCTAACAAGATATGATTTATATATAAAACTTTTCCCACATTCTGAACACGAAAATTGCTTTTCACCTGTATGAGTTGAAAATCTCATTTTCTCTTTGTGAATTTTTTGATGTTTAACAAAAGATGTTTTGAGGGGAAAACTATTTCCATATTCTGAAAGTGAAAATGGCTTCTTTGCTGTAAGAGCAGTTTGTTTTCTGCTGCCTCTTTTGTGACTTTTATTCTTCTTAGTAGTCTGTGATGATTCAGAAGTTTGGACCTGTTTCATAGGATCAGATGACAGATCTTTGCTGTGAAGGGATGATGGGATATCTGGAGTAATGACATTCACATCAATTGTATCCTGGGTGGTTTCTAGTTCATCTGATTTATAAATTGAAGATGTCAGTTCTCCTTCTGATCTCCCGGTACAGTCATCTGACAAGAATAAATACAATTATTATTTTTGAATAAATTATACCTGAAATTCATTTTTTGAATATTTCTATTTAAAATGTCCATAGAAATGACAAGTTATGCAGGAAGAAGACAATAACAGTTCAGTGTAATAGGAGACCTCATAGCATGGACCAGTAGAGCAGAGTGTTCAGCTGCTTCTTCATTCTGCCTCCCAAATAGAGGAATAAGAAGCCACAAAAAATCTATGTAGATGAAAATAATAACAATAAAAACTTCTACTCATCCCGCAAAAAAACAAGACCCCATTCACATTAAGGGTTTCCACATTATTAGTGGCTAAAACAAAATCTCTTTAAAAGCAACATGGCTTCCTTATACCAACCCAGCAAACATCAGCTCCATAAGTCATATCTCCCCCTCGCTTTTAAGCTTTGTAGAGTGCACAAACTACATATAACATCTATGTACAGTATATCATAAAAGTGAGTACACCCCTCACATATTTGTAAATAGTGTATTATATCTTTTCTTGAGACAACACTTTGATACAATGTAAAGTCGTCAGTGCACAGAATGTGTAACAATGTAACTATGGTGCGACCTCTAAATAATGCAACACAGGGTCAGTCATTTCTAAACTGCTGGCAACAAAAGTGAGTACACCCTTAAATGAAAGTGATTAAATTGTGCCTAATTAGTCATTTTTCCTCCCTCGTGTCATGTGACTCATTAGTGATACAAGGTCACATGAGTAAATGGGGAGCAGGTGTGATAAATCAGGTGTTATCATTCACTCACTCTCTCATACTGGTCACTGGAGCTCAACATGGCGCCTCATCCTCAGGCCAAACAATTCTCTGATGATCGGAAGATGGAATAAGCCATAAAAAGAAGCCGAAACCCTGAATCTGAGCGGCAGCGCGGTGGACAAGACCATACAGCGGTGTAACAAGACAGGTCCAGTAAGAGCAAGCACCGCCATAGGCCACCAGAGAGGCTGAGTGCACGTGTCAGCGTCATATCCAGAGGTCGTCTTATTAAAATAGACATAAGAGTGCTGCCAGCATTGCTGCAGAGATGGGGGGTCCACCTGTCATTGCAAACACCATAATCCTCACACTGCATCACATCAGTCTGCATGGCTGCCATCCCAGGAGGAAGCCTCTTCTAAAGATGATGCACAAGAAAGCCTGCAAACAGTTCACTGAAGACAATAGACTAAGGCCATGGATTACTGGAACCGTCCTGTCGTCTGATGAGACCAAGAGAAACTTACTGGGTTCAGATTCTGACAAGTGTGTATGGTGGAAATTAGATGGCGAATACAAAGACAAGTGCGCCTGCCTACAGTCCGGCATGGTGGTGGGAGTGTCCTGGTTTGGAGCTGTATCAGTGCTGCCGGCTGTGGGGAGCTACAGTTCATTGAGGGAACCATGAATGCCAAGATGTACTGTTTGTACATATGAAGCAGAGCATGATCCCTTACCTCCAGAAACTTGGCGGCAGTGCAGTATTCCAACATGATAACGACCCCAAACCCACCTCCAAGACAACCACTACCTTGCTAGAGAAACTGATGGTAAAGGTGCAGGAGTGGTCAAGTGTCTCCAGACCTAAATCCTATGGAGCATCTGTGAGGCCTCCTCAGACAGAAGGTGGAGGAGCGCGAGGTCTATAACTTCCACCAGCAACGAGATGTCATCATGAAAGGGAAAATAATTGAAACAAGTGCTCTTATAGTGATTGCGACAGAATGACGTTTCGGTCATTCAAGACCTTGATCACATAAGTCGCCTTGAGCTATGTTGTGGTTCATGAAGGATGTGGTCCTTATGGTCAGTATAGGAACAGCGGGTATGCCCTTAGTAGTTCTGAACTGAGGGCTGTCCTGTACAAGGTAATGGTCACTTATGCCTTCAGGTTAGCCAGGGTCAGAGCGGTTGCTCTATGCGGGGTGGTGGCATGGCGGCGGAGTGTGTTCACACTCAGTTGTAGCATTCCTCCTTGCAATGCAGATTTGCAATTCATCACTGAATATGACTTTCATCCAGTCATGCACAGTCCACGATTGCTTTTCCTTAGCCCATTGTAACCTTGTTTTCTCTGTTTAGGTGTTAATGATGGCTTATGTTTAGCTTTTCTGTATGTAAACCCCATTTCCTTTAGGTAGTTTCTTACAGTTTGGTCACAGACATTGACTCCAGCTTCCTCCCATTCGTTCATTTGTTTTGTTGTGCATTTCCTGTTTTGGAGACATATTGCTTTAAGTTTCCGGTCTTGATGCTTTCACGTCTTCCTTGGTCTACCAGTATGTTTCCCTTTACCAACCTTCCCATGTTGTTTGTATTTGGTTCAGATTTTAGACACAGCTGACTGTGAATAACCAACATCTTTTGCAACATTGCATGATGATTTACCCTCTTTTAGGAGTTTGATAATCCTCTCCTTTGATTCAATTGACATCTCTGGTGTTGGAGCCATGATTCATGTCAGTCCACTTGGTGTAACCGCTCTCCAAGGTGTGATCACTCCTTTTTAGATGGAGACTAACGAGCAGATCTAATGTGATGCAGGTGTTAGTTTTGGGAATGAAACTTTACAGGGTGTTTCCATATTTTTTTTTTCAGAATTGAGTGATTCCATCATTTTCCCCCCTGCTTGGTCTGAAAAAAGTAACCGTTACTGGCTGGCACATTTTTTTCTAAATTTCTTTTAGTGTTTCTTCAAAGCAGAGAGTCGCCATTTGAAATGACTTTAGTTTTGTGCCATGTCTGTGATCTGCTTTATTTCTACAACATTAAACAACTTAATGAACGTCCTCCGAGCCCGGGGATTCCAGAATTTTTGCCAGGGGTTGTAATTGCTTTCTTTTACAGCCCCCCCCCCCACCCCATCCCTTAACTGTAAAGTCCAAGCTCGGGGTTTGGACTCAAGTTCGAGTTACGTCCAGCCCCAAACTCGGACTTTACAAAAAGGTTCGGGTGAACCCGCCTTTCCCGAGCATCAGGGGGTTCACCCATCACTATACACCACCGATATGACTCCATTATACACTGCTGTATCCCATCTTTCCTGTATGTCATCTATCCTATGTGCCTTGCATTTTGTTTGGACTGGCATCACATTTCTGCATTGCATTCACTCCCTGCATATGTCAGTTATGGTAAGTCATATTCCCCTATCTGTTGTGTAACTTACAAATATCCAAATTCTTTTCATCCTGCTTGTGTCTCTCCCTCCTGCTGATTCGCGCCCAAATGTGTATATTACCTGCAATCTGTTAATTCTCCCCTGGTGTGTTGTATCCTTTCTTTCTCCTCGGACCCCTCCCTTCTACTTACCTGGCATATTGTCTGCAGACCCCAAGAGTTATAAATTGGGAAGGGCAGGCCTGTGTGATTTCATTAAATGGGTGCAGAGATATTCCAGCGATAAACCAGAAGGTACAATCTAGACCTGTCTGATGACTGTCTCCAATACTTTCCTTTCATACTAACACTTTAACCATGCTTACTGCCCTAACAGTAATCGCTCCACTAATTCTTTTCCTCTTTCCCTAGTCCCAAACTCCATCACTCCCAGCACAAATATTTCTCTCCCCATCCCTCTTACCTCCCCACCTGAGCTCCTCTGCTGACCTGCTCCTCAATCTCACACCCCTCCTGCAGAAACACAAAACAAGCCGGCCGCTCTCATTCACCCACCTGCTCGCTCTTTCTTTGCTTCTCCTATCCGCTGGTGACATATCTCCCAACCCAGGACCTCCACAGCCAACTTTCCCCAATATTCCTCCCTCCTATCACCCCACACCTGCAAGAAACAGCCGCAATCTCCTAAATATAAAATCTATTTCCCTGACCCCCTCTCCACTGCCACCTCTTTCTGGAGCGCTCTGGAATGCCTGATCCATCTGTAATAAACTCCACTTCACTTCCTGGGCCTCACAGAAACATGGCTGACAGCCTCCGACACGGCCTCCCCTGCTGCGCTGTGCTATGGAGGACTTCATTTCTCCAACACACCTCGCACTGGCAACAAACACGGTGAAGGAGTGGGTCTGCTCCTCTCTAGCAACTGCACCTTCAACCCAATTCCTCCTCCAGCCTCCCTTATCCTCTCATCTTTTGAAGCGCACTCTGTCCATATCTACTTTATCATTCTTTACATACAGATCATTATAGGCCGTGTGGATTTAGTCCTGTCTATTACCTGCTGATGTGAGGGGATCCTCCATCATGACCATGTCCTTGTACAGATCTCTGTGTCCTTCTAAATACTCCCACTCCTCCATGGAGAAATAGACGGCGACGTCCTGACATCTTATAGGAACCTGACACATACAATGATAGCGCGGTCATCATTCCCCCATCCCTTCATAGCGTTACTGTATAATGTCCCAGCAGCAGCAGCAGCATTCCCAGCAGTGTCACCTCTCCAGTCAGCAGCTCCATCATCTTGTAGGTGAGTTCTCGGATCTTCTGCTCATTGATGTCCTCATGTATCAGGGGGTGAGGTGGAGGCCCCGTGATTGGGCTCAGGGCTCTTCCCTCACACTGTACAGGCTCCTGACAGCACAGATCACTCCAGCTCTTCTTCACCACTGTGTAATCCTGGTTATGGAGAGGAGACACATTAATAAATCTCCAGTCTCCAGACATTTCCAGAGTCCTCACCTCTCCTGTCCTCTGTTCTTCTGTCCATAGATAAGAATGATGTGATGTGACATCTCTCACCTCTCCAGTAACAAGGAAGAGGATCTCTAGGGTGAGGGGTAAGATCCTCTCCGCCATCTTGTCCCTGTCCAGATCCATCCTTGATGGCTCAATCAGGAGAATTCTCTTATATAGAAGATCTCTGATACTGTAAGGACCTGAATGGGGGAAGATGATCCTGTGTAAAATTATAGAGACTACTGAAGACTTTATATCCAATAACATAAATGATGGAACATGTACGGCACATGACAATTTTTTAAGTGTCATCTGTGTCTTTTTTTTTTTAATTTGAATAGGAGAAGCAATCTGGCTGTAACGCCGGTGGGTTTCTACCTTGGTTCCCCGGCGTTACTGTGCTTTTCCCCAATGCTCCATCTCCCCTAACCAGTTGGGATACTGTAGTATGTTACCTGTATGGATTCTGCTCAGTTGTCTGCTTTGCTGCGTAGCTGTCTGCATGTTGTAGAGTCATTGCTCCGCTGCTCAACCATCCGTGTGTGCGGCCCATGGCTGCCGCTCTGGAAGCTATCCACGGGTCGTGAGGTCCTCTGCAGCTGGTGCATGACTTTCCACATGTGTCCAGGTTTGCAGCTGCTGCCAGGTGCCCTAGGCCTCAGTTCCTGTGCTGGCTATGCTGTACAGGGATCTGTCTGTGCTTAGGGTGTTTGCACCCACACCTTCCCTGCTTTTATCAGGTGGTGTGTATGCACCTGAATTGCTGTCCCCAGCCTATAGCTGAGGGTCAGTTCTTAAAGTTCCTTTTTCCTGCTGGGCGTCACCAGAGCTTCTCATTAGGTTTATGAACCTAACCCTGTGTGTTGGTCCAGCTTGCTGCTCCTGGTCTGGTTTGTCTACAGCTCCTGTTCTGCCTGCTACCAGTTCTGGGAAAGCTGATGTCTTTGTCCCTGGACCTGTCTTGTCTGTGTTGGTACCAAAGTAGTTTCCTTGCATGTGAACTCCTGCTTGTGTCCTGACATTCCCTGCCTGGAGCTGTGTCTGATGTACGGAGTACACATGTCCTGCCTGTGTCCCAGATGCCCACCTGGTATCCGAGGTGGCCCCGAGGTCCGGCCTGGTGTCCGGGGTGGCCCCGAGGTCCGGCCTGGTGTCCGGGGTGGCCCCGAGGTCCGGCCTGGTGTCCGGGGTGGCCCCGAGGTCCGGCCTGGTGTCCGAGGTGGCCCCGAGGTCCGGCCTGGTGTCCGAGGTGGCCCCGAGGTCCGGCCTGGTGTCCGAGGTCCGGCCTGGTGTCCGAGGTGGCCCCGAGCTCCGGCCTGGTGTCCGAGGTGGCCCCGAGCTCCGGCCTGGTGTCCGAGGTGGCCCCGAGCTCCAGCCTGGTGTCCGAGGTGGCCCCGAGCTCCGGCCTGGTGTCCGAGGTGGCCCCGAGCTCCGGCCTGGTGTCCGAGGTGGCCCCGAGCTCCGGCCTGGTGTCCGAGGTGGCCCCGAGCTCCGGCCTGGTGTCCGAGGTGGCCCCGAGCTCCGGCCTGGTGTCCGAGGTGGCCCCGAGGTACGGCCTGGTGTCCGAGGTGGCCCCGAGGTACGGCCTGGTGTCCGAGGTGGCCCCGAGGTACGGCCTGGTGTCCGAGGTGGCCCCGAGGTACGGCCTGGTGTCCGAGGTGGCCCCGAGGTACGGCCTGGTGTCCGAGGTGGCCCCGAGGTACGGCCTGGTGTCCGAGGTGGCCCCGAGGTACGGCCTGGTGTCCGAGGTGGCCCCGAGGTACGGCCTGGTGTCCGAGGTGGCCCCGAGGCACGGCCTGGTGTCCGAGTGGGCCCGAGGTCCGGCCTGGTGTCAGAGGTGGCCCCGAGGTCCGGCCTGGTGTCCGAGGTGGCCCCGAGGTCCGGCCTGGTGTCCGAGGTGGCCCCGAGGTCCGGCCTGGTGTCCGAGATGGCCCCGAGGTCCGAGCTGGTGTCCGAGATGGCCCCGAGGTCCGGCCTGGTGTCCGAGATGGCCCCGAGGTCCGGCCTGGTGTCCGAGATGGCCCCGAGGTCCGGCCTGGTGTCCGAGATGGCCCCGAGGTCCGGCCTGGTGTCCGAGATGGCCCCGAGGTCCGGCCTGGTGTCCGAGATGGCCCCGGGGTCCGGCCTGGTGTCCGAGGTGGCCCCGAGGTACGGCCTGGTGTCCGAGGTGGCCCCGAGGTACGGCCTGGTGTCCGAGGTGGCCCCGAGGTACGGCCTGGTGTCCGAGGTGGCCCCGAGGTACGGCCTGGTGTCCGAGGTGGCCCCGAGGTACGGCCTGGTGTCCGAGGTGGCCCCGAGGTACGGCCTGGTGTCCGAGGTGGCCCCGAGGCACGGCCTGGGGTCCGAGGTGGCCCCGAGGTCCGGCCTGGTGTCAGAGGTGGCCCCGAGGTCCGGCCTGGTGTCCGAGGTGGCCCCGAGGTCCGGCCTGGTGTCCGAGGTGGCCCCGAGGTCCGGCCTGGTGTCCGAGATGGCCCCGAGGTCCGAGCTGGTGTCCGAGATGGCCCCGAGGTCCGGCCTGGTGTCCGAGATGGCCCCGAGGTCCGGCCTGGTGTCCGAGATGGCCCCGAGGTCCGGCCTGGCCTGGCCTGGTGTCCGAGATGGCCCCGAGGTCCGGCCTGGTGTCCGAGATGGCCCGAGGTCCGGCCTGGTGTCCGAGGTGGCCCCGAGGTACGGCCTGGTGTCCGGCCTGGTGTCCGAGATGGCCCTGAGGCCTGGCCTGGTGTCCGAGATGGCCCCGAGGTCTGGCCTGGTGTACGAGATGGCGCGGAGGTCCGGTCTGGTGTCCGAGATGGCCCTGTGGCCCAGACCGCTTGAGTTTCTTTTCATGCCATAGTCCTGGTGGTCCAGCCCATGTTCTCAGAGTCGGTCCCATTTGTGTTCTGAACGGGCTCCTCCTCCGTGGTTGTGGCAAGTTTCCAGCCTTGATTCCCGGTGACATCTTTGCCTGAGGTTTCTGGATCTGAATAGACGATGTCCCTGATGTGTCCTATGCTCCCATATGATATTACATGTACTGTGTTCGTGTTAAGTAAACTTTGCATTTCTTTATACCTAAAGTGTGCTGTGTCATCTTGTCCTGTATGTTACCATCTTGCCCATACGCTTAGCTGCCACAGACCCCTGTCGCTGCCCTTCCCTAATCCAGGCAGGCCCAGGTCCCCCCTGTGGTCCAGTGGGGGTCCACATACGTATTCCACCCTGGGATACACGCCCCACATTGCCGTGGCCTGGCAGCATGGAAGCTAAGCCATCCTGTCCCATTGCAACACTGGCGGTGACAGGAAGCAGGGATATGATAAAACAGCACATAGTCTAGCATAGGGGGCCCCATACAGACCAATATAGTGCAGCATAAGGGGCCCCGTGCAGACCAACATAGTGCAGCATAGGGGGCCCCGTACAGACCAACATAGTGCAGCATAGGGGGTCTCGTACAGACCAACATAATGCAGCATGGGGGTCTTGTGCAGACCAATATAGTGCAGTGTAGGGGGTCCTCTGCAGACCAACTGAGTGTAGCATAGGGGGCCCCATGCAGACCAACATAGTGCAGCATAGGAGGACCCATGCAGACCAACATAGCGCAGCATAGGGGGCCCCGTGCAGACCAACATAGTGCAGCATAGGAGGACCCATGCAGACCAACACAGTGCAGCATAGGTGGCCCCGTGCAGACCAACATAGTGCAGCATAGGAGGACCCATGCAGACCAACACAGTGCAGCATAGGGGCCCCGTGCAGACCACCAGGGTACAATCCTAAGCATTTGGGCTAGACACCTTGCTCTGGGATTACATATGAATGAGAGTTAAAAAAATATATATACATACTGTATATACTGTATCCTATGCACTCTACCCAAAGAGGTTATCCATCAATGATGTCACTAATTGATGTTGGCGTCTACATTTACATATGCACAATAAGAGCTTATAGGAGAGTTAGATAATGTTAGATAGCCACATGCAATTACTAGTGATGAGCGCGTGTATTCGTCACTATTCGCTATTTGCACAGACAGTACAGTGTTTGCATTACTCATTATTCTGCGAGGCTGGCCGTCCAGCTTCATGGATGACTCCTAGGTCTATTTAAGTTCTGTTGCTGCCATTTTGCCTGCATTGATCTGAAGTCAGCGTTGGAGAAGCTTAGGGACAGATCGCTCAGTGTTAGGCCTCTTCAAAACACAAAAGCCCTTGTCAGGGCTACCTCTAGTGTACCTCAGCGTAGATTAGGAAGGGAGAGATATTGGAGCAGGGACAGTTGAAATGATCTATTCAGCAGCTGCATAATATCACCAAAACAATAGCTCTTTTGAGAGCTGAAGAGACACAGTACAGAGTTATTCTACAGGGAGGGCGAGTGACTCCAGCAGGGTCAGTGTCCAGCAGGGTCAATGTAAAGCAGCAGTACTCCAAAACCTCCTACTATTTAACCCACAGGTTCTTCTGTCCACATTTTAAAAGGCAGTTTGCCCAACTCAAAGCAGTAGTACTCCAAATGTGCTAATACCTGCTACCAAGCACACACAAGGCCAAGATATCTGCTGTTATTGGGGTGACATATAGGTAGGATTGTGCCACCAAAAGTTCATAAATCAATACAAGCCTATAGTGCTTGTAAAATCCAAAGCAGTACTACTACCATGTAATGCTGTTTGGCAGAAACCACGCACTATTCAATGTTCCCCCTTTCAATTTTGGGGGTCACATTTTGTAGACACCACAAGTATATGTGATATATGTCCACTGTCAAAGCTAAATGTTTGTTGTGTATGTGCAACTTCAGGTTGTGTGCAGGTGGACTCAGGGCCTGCTTCCTGGACAGCATATTGGAAAGCAGGTAACACAGGGGAAGTGCCAGTGGTTTCACAGTCATACACTGTTTTGTTTGTACGCGTTCCAGCAACTGAGTGGGGTGCTGCATATGTCAGCAGTATTTTGAGAATGCTAACAGAGGTATTTTGTTGAATTACTCTTTTTTTGTGGGTGAATAGATGCCACTTTGGTGCAATGTGGCCGTGCTTTTTTTTAAATGGGGAGATATTTTATGTGGTGTGTGTTTTGCAATTTTAGCTAGGCTCTCTGAGCACCCTGCCTACACCTGGTACTCATCTCCGCATTCCTCATTAACATTGAAGCTCTGGTTTGGCGATACCAGTATCGTGACAACATTGATTTGAATGTGGTTGAGTATTTCATTGATCTTTTTGCCGATATAGTGGGCGAACATATGCCTGTTCAGCAAAACAAACACAAAATTGACAAGGTTTGGTCATCTGTAGTTCACATCATTTTTAAAACTTTACTTTTTTGTGGAATTTTAAGTTGTGTTGCTGTCACTTGGAGGGATTCAATTACAAAATAGGTATAAATCTAGTCCCTCATCAATTTAATAAGAGTAAGTCTGTCTGAATTTTCCATGGAGAGTCATGTGCACCTATCAGTGATGATTGAGTGCCCCACTGTAACAGAAAACACGCTCTGACATTACACTAGCAGCAGGGCAGGCCAGCAAGGCGTATAAGGATAGGTAAGGCCAAGTGTTCAGCTTGGACGCACAATAATTAAAGGGAAGTGAATCATCATGAATGATGTAGGTATAGTCAGTTAAATATCCCTTTAGCATCTTGTTCAACACTTACACAGGAACTGTGCCATGTGGGCCAACCTTCAAACAGGCAAAGGTTCTGTGTCACCAACACGAGGAGCAATACCCATCCTCTCCTCAAGGTGCCTCACCTCCACCTCTACAGTCCATCCAAGCTAGGGTTGCGAGTCCCCTCTGTAGCAGTGGAAGTCCACTTGATGAAGGTTCTCCCAACTGTATAAAGGAGGGCCCCCTAAAATGAATACAGGAGGGCCCTCCAAAATTTATTGAGAGCCCTATTAAATGAATACAGGACAGCCCTTCCCAAAGAATAGAGGCGGGACCGCCCAAATGTCGAAGTAAGAGCGGTCCCTAAAAAACATACGTTACAAGCCCCCTCTGGGCCCTCAGCAAACTGCAAGCCCTCTGAGCATTGGAATTTAGTGCCGCAAATGTTATGGAGGAGAAGCAGGAGGGTTTTGCCCAACACTACAATTGGCACATTGTAAAATACTATGGAACATGTATTCCACTATTTGAGTCACAATGGGGGAGGGACCAGATAAGTAAGAGTGGTCCCTCCAAATGCAGTGTCCAGACATGTCACTACAGTCCACAATACAGATCTGACAGGTTTATGGGTATAGAAAAGGGATTTAAACCTTTGTGTGGTGGTGATTGGAGAAGGAAGATCCTGAATCGAGAGACATACTGGATTCTTAACCTTCATACCACATCACCAAAAGGTCTAAATATTACACAAGACCGAATTTTACAGAATTTATATTTTTTTCAGTTTTTTATTTTTTTAAATTTTTTTTCCCTCTCTTCTTCTATCCCAATAGGTTCTTGTAAAATGGTAGCACCAATCTATACCCAGTGATAATATGCCTGATTGTGATAATTATACTGTTTGCTCTCTATATTACATTCTATACATGCTATACATGGTGTTTTAATTGTACCTTCACTCTCCTATGAGATCTTATTTTCCATATGTAAATGTAGATACAGACATCAATTAGAGACATCATAGATGGACTTCCTCTTTGGGTAGAGTGCATAGAATATAAAGATATTTTAACTCTCATTGACATGTAATCCATGACTAAGGCGTGTAGCCGAAACGTGTAGGATTGTACCCTGGTGGTCTGCACGGGTCCCCCTATGCTGCACTATGTTGATCTGCACGGGCCCCCCTATAAAGTATTATGTTGGTCTGCACGGGGCCCCCTATGCTGCGCTATGTTGGTCTGCACGGGCCCCCCTATGCTGCGCTATGTTGGTCTGCACGGGCCCCCCTATAAAGTATTATGTTGGTCTGCACGGTGCCCCCTATGCTGCGCTATGTTGGTCTGCACGGGGCCCCAAATGCTGCGCTATGTTGGTCTGCACGGGGCCCCCTATGCTGCGCTATGTTGGTCTGCACGGGCCCCACTATGCTGCGCTATGTTGGTCTGCACGAGCCCCCTATGCTGCGCTTTGTTGGTCTGCACGGGGCCCCCTATGCTGCACTATGTTGGTCTGCACTTGGCCCCCTATGCTGCACTATGTTGGTCTGCGCGGGCCCCACTATCCTGCGCTATGTTGGTCTGCACGGGGCCCCAAATGCTGCGCTATGTTGGTCTGCACGGGGCCCCCTATGCTGCGCTATGTTGGTCTGCACAGGCCCCCTATGCTGCACTATGTTGGTCTGCACGGGCCCCACTATCCTGCGCTATGTTGGTCTGCACGGGGCCCCAAATGCTGCGCTATGTTGGTCTGCACGGGGCCCCCTATGCTGCGCTATGTTGGTCTGCACTTGGCCCCCTATGCTGCACTATGTTGGTCTGCACGGGCCCCACTATGCTGCGCTTTGTTAGTCTGCACGGGGCCCCCTATGCTGCACTATGTTGGTCTGCACGGGGCCCCCTATGCTGCACTATGTTGGTCTGCACGGGGCCCCCTATGCTGCACTATGTTGGTCTGCACGGGGCCCCCTATGCTGCACTATGTTGGTCTGCACGGGGCCCCATATGCTGCGCTATGTTGGTCTGCACAGGGCCCCCTATGCTGCACTATGTTGGTCTGCACAGGGCCCCCTATGCTGCACTATGTTGGTCTGTACGGGGCCCCCTACGATGCACTATGTTGGTCTGTACGGGGCCCCCTATGCTACACTATGTGCTGTTTTATCATATCACTGCTTCCTGTCAGCGCCAGATTGCTTCTCTTCAAGTTCAAGTTCTATTGCCACCCGAGCGCAGACCATGAGCGTACACCCGAGCGCAGACCATGAGCGTACACCCGAGCGCAGACCATGAGCGTACACCCGAGCGCAGACCATGAGCGTACACCCGAGCGCAGACCATGAGCGTACACCCGAGCGCAGACCATGAGCGTACACCCGAGCACAGACCATGAGCATACACCCAAGCGCAGACCATGGGCATACACCCGAGCGCAGACCATGGGCGTACACCCAAGCGGAGACCATGGGCGTACACCGAGCACCAGGAATTAGCTCCATTGAGACCTAAGGAAGACGACAGAGGTTTGAGCAGAAAAACTTTTGAATTTTTTATAATAATTCTTGATTGCTGCTCAGGTTTGACGTTTCCAGATGTTGATTCATCAACTGCATCTTTTTACAAATTCACCGAATTTTGGACAAATGTTCTCCAGTCACTTCTGAGCTAATTTATATATCCCAGATATTTTAGTGCAAATATTCTGCTTTTTAGCCAAATGGGAGACTTTTACCCTTAAGATCATTTTTATCACATCTCCATCAGAACCTGGTCCTGCGACATCTGCTTCTGTCATCAGGCGCCGCCATATCCACTGTGTAGGTGGTGCTGGTGACAGAGGAGTCAGGGCCAAAAATGCTGTTTAATACTGTACTGCTACCATAGCTAAAGCCCCTACACCTCCACACATCTCCTGCCTGTCCATTATGTTCTATGCTGTACTGCTGCCATAGCTAAAGGCCCTACACCTCCACACAACTCCTGCCTGTCCATTATGTTCTATACTGTACTGCTGCTATAGCTAAAGCCCCTACACTCCCACACATCTCCTGCCTGTCCATTATGTTCTATACTGTACTGCTGCCATAGCTAAAGCCTCTACACCTCCACACATCTCCTGCCTGTCCATTATGTCCTATACTGTACTGCTGCCATAGCTAAAGCCCCTACACCTCCACACATCTCCTGCCTGTCCATTATGTCCTATACTGTACTGCTGCCATAGCTAAAGCCCCTACACTCCCACACATCTCCTGCCTGTCCATTATGTTCTATACTGTACTGCTGCCATAGCTAAAGTCCCTACATCTCCACACATCTCCTGCCTGTCCATTATGTTCTATACTGTACTGCTGCCATAGCTAAAGCCTCTACACCTCCACACATCTCCTGCCTGTCCATTATGTCCTATACTGTACTGCTGCCATAGCTAAAGCCCCTACACCTCCACACATCTCCTGCCTGTCCATTATGTCCTATACTGTACTGCTGCCATAGCTAAAGCCCCTACACCTCCACACATCTCCTGCCTGTCCATTATGTTCTATGCTGTACTGCTGCCATAGATAAAGCCCCTACACCTCCACACATCTCCTGCCTGTCCATTATGTTCTATACTGTACTGCTGCCATAGCTAAAGGTCCTACACCTCCACACATCTCCTGCCTGTCCATTATGTCCTATACTGTACTGCTGCCATAGCTAAAGGCCCTACACCTCCACACATCTCCTGCCTGTCCATTATGTTCTATACTGTACTGCTGCCATAGCTAAAGCCCCTACACCCCCACACATCTCCTGCCTGTCCTTTATGTTCTATACTGTACTGCTGCCATAGCTAAAGCCCCTACACCTCCACACATCTCCTGCCTGTCCATTATGTTCTATACTGTACTGCTGCCATAGCTAAACCCCCTACACCTCCACACACCTCCTGCCTGTACATTATGTTCTATACTGTACTGCTGCCTTAGCTAAAGCCCCTACACCTCCACACATCTCCTGCCTGTACATTATGTTCTATACTGTACTGCTGCCGTAGCTAAAGCCCCTACACCTCCACACATCTCCTGCCTGTCCATTATGTTCTATACTGTACTGCTGCCATAGCTAAAGCCTCTACACCTCCACACATCTCCTGCCTGTCCATTATGTTCTATACTGTACTGCTGTCATAGCAAATACCCCTACACCTCCACACATCTCCTGCCTGTCCATTATTTTCTATACTATTCTGCTGCCATAGCTAAAGCCCCTACACCCTCACACATCTCCTGCCTGTCCATTATGTTCTATACTATACTGCTGCCATAGCTAAAGCCCCTACACCTCCACACATCTCCTGCCTATCCATTATGTTCTATACTGTACTGCTGCCATAGCTAAAGCCCCTACACCTCCACACATCTCCTGCCTGTCCATTATGTTCTATACTGTGCTGCTGAGAAGGAATCCTGCCCTGAATGTGTTAAATCTAAGAAAAAACAACTCCAAAAAGGGATCATTATTGTATGTCTAAAAGGAGCCATTGCTTCTTCACCTCCTGGAAGGGATGCCTACTCTGCACAGGAGAATAATGTAACATAACAATAAACAGCTGCCCCCTGAAAATGTCATTTTTTGCCGGTAAAATGAGGCATGGCATCTTTATATCGCACACAGTTCTGCTCATTACAGGAAAGAAAATGACCGTACACTGATGAAGGCAGAGCACTGGAGATGATTGTGGAGGCGCTGTGTCACATTAAACACTCTGGACCTGCTACAGGGGTCAATAATAAAGCAGATTGATAGGACTCCAGAGCGCTGTATGTGACAATGCTGCTCACACCATGATCTGCTCCACCCTGCAGCTCTCCTCCTCTCCAGCTCTGGAATGACAGGAGGCAGCGAGGATGAAGAGTTCTCAGCGAGGTCAAGATGGAAATGTCTGGAATGACGTCCTCTGACAGCTTTTGTTTTTCCTCCTCTGACTCTGCCTTCCTATGATTGGACAATGTCCACAGAGCGGAAAAAGTAACGCCCCCTCACCTCCAACACAGGACTCTGTTATTGACCCTTATGTCGAAGGGGAAATTTGTGTATCGGACACCATAAAATTCACTAGCCCCTATCTGTACAATACAGTGGAGACCGCAATAGCAGTAATCAGCCTTTCTGCCCCTTCTTAGTGATATATACAGTTTACACTGAAAAAGATTACACAGATCCTCATTAATTGTCAACAGATTGATGATGTCCAGGTCCTGAGACCGCACCAATTGTTTAATAGACTGCGGAGAAGTGCGAGCATGTGGGGCCGAGACACAGAACAGAGTATGGACCCAATATAAGACCGACACATGGAGCATGTAACTGTACCAACCGGAGAATAAGTGACCATAGAGGCCACTACTCACCTGGGCGGTGATCTGTAGGGATCTCCTCTGTCCTCCGCTCATCACCCCTCACATAGGTCTCTGGAGGATTAATATGGGGCAGATCTTCACCCTGAAACAAAGATTATAAAGTCACAGACAGATGGAGAAGTCCCATCTATGATCAGCTGTAATCTGCCATCTCCACCGTTCTCATTACACAAGTATAACACATCTAATAGTGGAGGAGAAAACAAGACTGAGACAAGATCTTCACAGCCGTCTACACATCATAGGGAGATCTCATCACACCTTCTCTCCATCTACCTGATGATCCGGAGGAACATCGGGATCTTCTTCTTTACAGTCCTGTGGGAGAAGAGGACGGGGACATCTCTCTGGTGTTGTCCTCTTACTGGATAGACCTGGAGGAGACACATACAGGACTGAATTCATTCTTTCCATACAGATCATTATAGGCCGTGTGGATTTAGTCCTGTCTATTACCTGCTGATGTGAGGGGATCCTCCATCATGACCATGTCCTTGTACAGATCTCTGTGTCCTTCTAAATACTCCCACTCCTCCATGGAGAAATAGACGGCGACGTCCTGACATCTTATAGGAACCTGACACATACAATGATAGCGCGGTCATCATTCCCCCATCCCTTCATAGCGTTACTGTATAATGTCCCAGCAGCAGCATTCCCAGCAGTGTCACCTCTCCAGTCAGCAGCTCCATCATCTTGTAGGTGAGTTCTCGGATCTTCTGCACATTGATGTCCTCATGTATCAGGGGGTGAGGTGGAGGCCCCGTGATTGGGCTCAGGGCTCTTCCCTCACACTGTACAGGCTCCTGACAGCACAGATCACTCCAGCTCTTCTTCACCACTGTGTAATCCTGGTTATGGAGAGGAGACACATTAATAAATCTCCAGTCTCCAGACATTTCCAGAGTCCTCACCTCTCCTGTCCTCTGTTCTTCTGTCCATAGATAAGAATGATGTGATGTGACATCTCTCACCTCTCCAGTAACAAGGAAGAGGATCTCTAGGGTGAGGGGTAAGATCCTCTCCGCCATCTTGTCCCTGTCCAGATCCATCCTTGATGGTCAATCAGGAGAATTCTCTTCTATAGAAGATGTGAGAGGATCCGATATTGTAGAGACCTGAATGGGGGAAGATGAGCTCCGGTTTCTCCCGCAGGTTCAGCTCTGCAGATACTGAGCTCAGTACTGACTAATGCCGCACAGCAGATATATGGCTGCTGTGTGTACAGGACCTGTGATGATGTCACATGGGGGAGGAGTCAGGGGTCACAGTGCTGGATGAGGTGAAGATTGTGTGTGGGGTCAGGAGGGATTTACAGTGTGGATGAAGGGGAGCCGAGTGTGTACGAGGTGTACGGAGAGGAGCCGAGTGTGTACGAGGTGTACGGAGCGGAGCCGAGTGTGTACAAGGTGTACGGAGCGGAGCCGAGTGTGTACGAGGTGTACGAACCGGAGCGGAGCCAAGTGTGTACGAGGTGTACGGAGCGGAGCCGAGTGTGTACGAGGTGTACGGAGAGGAGCCGAGTGTGTACGAGGTGTACGGAGCGGAGCCGAGTGTGTACGAGGTGTACGGAGAGGAGCCGAGTGTGTACGAGGTGTACGGAGCGGAGCCGAGTGTGTACAAGGTGTACGGAGCGGAGCCGAGTGTGTACGAGGTGTACGAACCGGAGCGGAGCCAAGTGTGTACGAGGTGTACGGAGCGGAGCCGAGTGTGTACGAGGTGTACGGAGCGGAGCCGAGTGTGTACGAGGTGTACGGAGCGGAGCCGAGTGTGTACGAGGTGTACGGAGCGGAGCCGAGTGTGTACGAGGTGTACGGAGCGGAGCCGAGTGTGTACGAGGTGTACGGAGCGGAGCCGAGTGTGTACGAAGCGGAGCCGAGTGTGTACGAGGTGTACGGACCGGAGCCGAGTGTGTACGAGGTGTAGAGAGCGGAGCCGAGTGTGTACGAGGTGTAGAGAGCGGAGCCGAGTGTGTACGAGGTGTAGAGAGCGGAGCCGAGTGTGTACGAGGTGTACGGAGAGGAACCGAGTGTGTACGAGGTGTACAGAGCGGAGCCGAGTGTGTACGGAGCGGAGCCGAGTGTGTACAAGGTGTACGGAGCGGAGCCGCGTGTGTACGTGGTGTACGGAGCGGAGCCGAGTGTGTACGAGGTGTACGGAGCGGGGCCGAGTGTGTACGAGGTGTACGGAGCGGAGCCGAGTGTGTACGAGGTGTACGGAGCGGAGCCGAGTGTGTACGAGGTGTACGGAGCGGAGCCGAGTGTGTGCGAGGTGTACGGAGCGGAGCCGAGTGTGTACGAGGTGTACGGAGCGGAGCCGAGTGTGTACGAGGTGTACGGAGCGGAGCCGAGTGTGTACGAGGTGTACGGGGCGGAGCCGAGTGTGTATGTGCTCACGCAGGTAGCCACAGCCTTCCCTACTGCATAGCTGGGTTTCCACAGCAGATACCTACTACATGTCCTGGTAATCGGTGCTGCGGTTAGGCCCGAGACAGTGACCCGGAATGGTCCTTCTATGCTGAGCCAAGCCTAGGAGGGGGGACAGAAGGCACAGACCTTAGCCAAGGAAGTAGAGGAACTAGTGGAAGTTTACCCAAGACGTACTTGACTTCAGGGATCCGCACCTGTAGGAACACTTTAGGACTGCAGAAAACCCCGGCACACCGTGGAGACTTCAGTCACCTGGTCCCCCTGCGTACCCAGAAAGAGGGAGCCAGACACCGCAGTGTGGGAACACACAGCAGTGATCAGGGAGGGTAACCTGTGGACCGCGCAGGAGGAGAGAGAGGACCAGAGACAGTGAGGAGGCCAGTCGTGTTGTATACAGACAGGGCTTCAGCGACAGCAGGGAACCTGAGGAGGCCTTATACCCACTTGCTGTGGAGACTCACTGTGCACCTGGTCACCCGACAGTGCTCTGGACATCTTTACTTGTGCATACCATCAGTAAAAAGGTAAAAGAGACTTTCTTCTGCGTGAGTGCGTTATTCCTCTCCGTCCCGAGCCTCCCTATAGACTGCCTCACTGCTTCCTACCCTGGCCTCAAGTCCCACTCCTGTCTGCCCCTATTCTCTACACTGCCCCAAAGGACCAGCTCCACCTGTAGGGAGCTTTGCCATCCCTGCCCCAATACTATCGCCCTCCGGAGGACTGTAGTGGTGCTGGTGATCCCTCAGCAGGTACTACAGGTGGCGTCACGTGACAATAACTCTTATCCCCTGTGCATAACCCCCTTATTTAAGTGTGGAGCCCACTGGGACGGGGTACTCGGTACCGGACCGGGGTATTGCTGGGGATACGGACTGTGTCCCGGGTTCCGCAATAAATGGGGGGATATTTACAGGGGAGTTTGTCATGACGCCACCCATGGGTTGTTGCCAGGGTCACCACCGCTGCTGCAGAACCTCCGGGGATGATGTTTGGCAGCTGGAGATGTCACGGCTCTCCGCAGGTAGAGCCTGGTTCCCCGGGGCAGTAATAGTTAAAGTCTAAAGTCTATGATACATGCTATTGATGTTGCAGGATAGGGATGATAGTGGAGACGGTGGCTGCTAGTGAGGGAAAGTAGGGCTTGAATACAAGGATCACACACTCACGGTTTTTTAAGTTTCCCAAGTCTTTACTGCAGATGTTCTTTAACAGAGTATTGTCCACGGAGTCTGCACCGGTGCCAGGTTGCTCCCACCCTGGCAGGGTCCTCAGCTTCCCACTGCTGCGCTGTGTGTGTGGCCCTGCTGCTGCTTTAGCTGAGCTGCTGGCACTGTCTCTCCTCACAGGTACCCCCTTTGCTAGGCAACTTGAGTCTTTCCGTGTGCTTCTGACCCTGCCGTGTTGCATCGCTGAGGTACAGTGTAAGTCTACAACCTCCACTATCCCGGTGTTTACTGTCCTGCGTGTGTCAGTCACAGTTTCGGATCCGGTCTGTGCACTCCCCCAGGGCAAGTTGTGAAGTCACTCATTCTCCCGGTTGTGTTCCTCTGTTTCTTGCACTCCTTCCATCAGACCCTGGCTTGGCCTGGAATCAAGGAGCAGACTGTAGAGAAGCCTGAGGCACTACACTACAGTCTCTCTCTCTCAGTTCTCCCAGGAACTGAACTGCTCGCTTCACAGTACTGCTACGTACTGAACTAACTACTTCCTCATTACACCAGAGTATATGAGGGAGCTGCTTTAGCTCCCCCTTCTGGCCTAGAGGTGCTAGTGCAGTGTTGTGTGGGGAGTTAACCCTTGGTGTTGTTTCTGTGGCACTAAACCTCTGGGGTGCAACATTCCCCCTTAGTTAAAGACAGTACTCCGGGACTATGGAAAAACAAACCAACAATTACTATAACAATTCATATTTACAGAGCCTAAAAAAGTAAAGTAAAAAGTTCAAAAATCACTGAAATTCGAAAAGAGTCCAAAAGTTCAAAATAAGCAGTCTTTCCAGGGGTTCAGTCTATTACCTCCAGGCTGATAGATATTTACCATAAAGTTTTTACCACAACCAGTTCCGTGGTATGTATGGTCCATAAATAAACAACAAAAGTTAAAAGTTCAAGAATTTGTCATAAGTTCGTACAGGACAGTCTCTGTAGATACTGGGCTTTTTTAATGTTGCACACTTAAACAAATAAGTTCCCTATGGGTGTCTCTGCTTAGGAGGCCTGGCTTCGCTTACACCACCCCCAGGCACTTGCTTTCCCTAACTTGATGTGCATGGGGGTTGATCCAGTTCCTCCAGCCTTCTGTACACTATTTACCGGGTTCAATTTACATTTACGTAAACATTTCACTGCGAGACGCCCGATATGTGGAATCTCAAGCAGCTGCCATAAATCCCATCAATCCCACAGACAGAGCAACCAACCACAGAGTCCTGTACTAGATAGATAACTGTGATCTAGGCAGAACAGCACTGATAACACCCTGTGTCTCCCTCCTTCTCTATGTATAGTTGTGTATGTACTATAAATGTGTGTACCTTTGGATGTGTGTGTGTGTATATATACTATATGTTTGTGTACATATGGATGTGTGTGTATATATATATGTACACACATCCATATGTACACAAACATATACACATACACATATCCATATGTACACAGTGTGTGTATATATATATATATATATATATATACTAGATGGCGGCCCGATTCTAGAGAATCGGGTAGTCTAGAATCCTTATATAGTTTATTTACGAATAGATAGGGGAGTGCGGTGAAATTAATTGTGTGTATACGGTGGCTCAGTGGTTAGCACTGTATATGGTGGCTTAGTGGTTAGCACTGTATATGGTGGCTTAGTGGTTAGCACTGTATATGGTGGCTCAGTGATTAGCACTGTATATGGTGGCTTAGTGGTTAGCACTGTATGGTGGCTCAGTGGTTAGCACTCTATACGGTGGCTCAGTGGTTAGCACTGTATGGTGGCTCAGTGGTTAGCACTGTATACGGTGGCTCAGGGGTTAGCACTGTATGGTAGCTCAATGGTTAGCACTGTATACGCCGGCTCAGGGATTAGCACTGTATGGTGGCTCAGTGGTTAGCACTGTATATGGTGGCTCAGTGGTTAGCACTGTATACGGTGGCTCAGTGGTTAGCACTGTATACGGTGGCTCAGTGGTCAGCACTGTATACGGTGGCTCAGTGGTCAGCACAGGATGGAGGCTCAGTGGTCAGCACAGGATGG
The DNA here is from genome assembly GCA_033576535.1 of Allobates femoralis. NCBI lineage: Eukaryota > Metazoa > Chordata > Amphibia > Anura > Aromobatidae > Allobates > Allobates femoralis. The sequence goes on from JARQOC010000006.1 coordinate 500,972,413, forward strand.
AGGCTGGTCAGCACAGGATGGAGGCTTAGTGGTCAGCACAGGATGGAGTGGTCAGCGCAGGATGGAGGCTCAGTGGTCAGCACCGGATGGAGTGGTCAGCACAGGATTGAGTGGTCAGCACAGGATGGAGGCTGGGTGGTCAGCACAGGATGGAGGCTTAGTGGTGAGCAGAGGATGGAGGCTGAGTGGTCAGCACAGGATGGAGGCTCAGTGGTCAGCACAGGATGGAGTGGTCAGCGCAGGATGGAGGCTCAGTGGTCAGCACCGGATGGAGGCTGAGTGGTCAGCACAGGATGGAGTGGTCAGCGCAGGATGGAGGCTCAGTGGTCAGCAGAGGATGGAGGCTCAGTGGTCAGCGCAGGATGGAGGCTCAGTGGTCAGCGCAGGATGGAGGCTCAGTGGTCAGCACCGGATGGAGTGGTCAGCACAGGATTGAGTGGTCAGCACAGGATGGAGGCTGAGTGGTCAGCAGAGGATGGAGGCTGAGTGATCAGCAGAGGATGGAGGCTGAGTGATCAGCAGAGGATGGAGGCTCAGTGGTCAGCACAGGATGGAGTGGTCAGCGCAGGATGGAGGCTCAGTGGTCAGCGCAGGATGGAGGCTCAGTGGTCAGCGCAGGATGGAGGCTCAGTGGTCAGCACAGGATGGAGGCTCAGTGGTCAGCACAGGATGGAGGCTCAGTGGTCAGCACAGGATGGACGCTCAGTGGTCAGCAGAGGATGGACGCTCAGTGGTCAGCAGAGGATGGACGCTCAGTGGTCAGCAGAGGATGGACGCTCAGTGGTCAGCAGAGGATGGAGGCTCAGTGGTCAGCACAGGATGGAGGCAGAGATGTCAGCGCAGGATGGAGGCTCAGTGGTCAGCTCAGGACGGAGGCTCGGTGGTCAGGCCAGGACGGAGTCTCAGTGGTCAGGCCAGGACGGAGGCTCAGTGGTCAGCGCAGGACGGAGGCTCAGTGGTCAGCGCAGGACGGAGGCTCAGTGGTCAGCGCAGGACGAGAGGCTCAGTGGTCAGCGCAGGATGGAGGCTAAGTGGTCAGCGCAGGATGGAGGCTAAGTGGTCAGCGCAGGATGGAGGCTCAGTGGTCAGCACAGGATGGATTGGTCAGCACTGGGCTGAGTGGTCAGCACAGGAGGGAGGCTCAGTGGTCAGCACAGGAGGGAGGCTCAGTGGTCAGCACAGGAGGAGGCTCAGTGGTCAGCACAGGAGGGAGTGGTCAGCGCAGGATGGAGTCTCAGTGGTCAGCACAGGATGGAGTCTCAGTGGTCAGCACAGGATGGAGTCTCAGTGGTCAGCACAGGATGGAGGCTCAGTGGTCAGCACAGGATGGAGGCTCAGTGATCAGCACAGGATGGAGGCTCAGTGATCAGCACAGGATGGAGGCTAAGTGATCAGCACAGGATGGAGGCTCAGTGGTCAGCACAGGATGGATTGGTCAGCACTGGGCTGAGTGGTCAGCACAGGAGGGAGGCTGAGTGGTCAGCACAGGAGGGAGGCTCAGTGGTCAGCACAGGAGGGAGTGGTCAGCGCAGGATGGAGTCTCAGTGGTCAGCACAGGATGGAGTCTCAGTGGTCAGCACAGGATGGAGTCTCAGTGGTCAGCACAGGATGGAGTCTCAGTGGTTAGCACAGGATGGAGTCTCAGTGGTCAGCACAGGATGGAGTCTCAGTGGTCAGCACAGGATGGAGGCTCAGTGGTCAGCACAGGATGGATTGGTCAGCACTGGGCTGAGTGGTCAGCACAGGAGGGAGGCTGAGTGGTCAGCACAGGAGGGAGGCTGAGTGGTCAGCACAGGAGGGAGGCTCAGTGGTCAGCACAGGAGGGAGGCTCAGTGGTCAGCACAGGAGGGAGTGGTCAGCGCAGGATGGAGTCTCAGTGGTCAGCACAGGATGGAGTCTCAGTGGTCAGCACAGGATGGAGTCTCAGTGGTCAGCACAGGATGGAGTCTCAGTGGTCAGCACAGGATGGAGTCTCAGTGGTCAGCGCAGGATGGAGTCTCAGTGGTCAGCGCAGGATGGAGTCTCAGTGGTCAGCGCAGGATGGAGTCTCAGTGGTCAGCGCAGGATGGAGTCTCAGTGGTCAGCGCAGGATGGAGTCTCAGTGGTCAGCACAGGATGGAGTCTCAGTGGTCAGCACAGGATGGAGTCTCAGTGGTCAGCACAGGATGGAGTCTCAGTGGTCAGCACAGGATGGAGGCTTTTCAACAGAAAACAGGGTGCACCGCAATGATCTGAATTATATCAAGGGAAAGAGGGGTCGCTCACCGTGCCAAGGTGGACAGATATGCAAGGCGGAGAGAAGACATGGCACATTGAGGGAGCAACACACACACACGAGTAGTAGAATAGTGAAAATTATAACTTTATTAGTGCAATAGACCAAACAAGAATAAAAACAATTAAAACCATGGGGTGCCAATGCAGAACACAACGCTGAACATATGTACAAAATACAATGCTGACAAAACATGAGCAGGATATGACACAATATCGGTGATCACAACAGGTTAGACAAAATACAGGATTGAGTTGTAGGGAAAGACCCGAGGGTGGGGGATGAGAGCAGGTACGAGAAGTACTAGTGCTACTTCACCACAATATTTACATAAATACGCTTGTTAGCCCAATATAAGGTGTACAGTGTTATGGGTAACCAAAAATTCAGCAAATCATCCAATGAATAGGAGTCGTTTAGTGGTCCCAAACACAGTGGTCCCTAGGGGTGGTCACATATGGATAATAACAAAGATCTTATCCATGAGCTAACTAACCGTATAATTGGTACAATGACCACCCATATATATATTGGGTACCCCCTATTTTATGCATATAGTCAAACAGTGTAGGTCACCGTATCCACTGACAGTGGAAGATAAAGTGCATATTACCAGTCCGTAAATAGTCCGAAGTGTCAGTCCGAGGTATGAAGCGAGGTGACTGCAGGGCACCCAGGCCCCACCCGTATCGCTGCCAGGGCGCAGCTTCCTCAGGGGAAGTAGAAGTCTGTTGCACATTGGAACTCATTTTATATCTGTTGGTAATTAATGATTGGATACAGCTGAGAGAGCACAATTGGACCACATGATATTGCCATAGGTGGAAGTGACATCAGAATCACAACTCCGTGACCATGGTAACAAGTAAACAGTATATCTTATACCTATTACAGGAAGTGGAAGTGACATCGCAGTCACAGCTCAGTGACCATGGTAACAAGTAAACAGTATATCTTATACCTATTACAGGAAGTGGAAGTGACATCGCAGTCACAGCTCAGTGACCATGGTAACAAGTAAACAGTATATCTTATACCTATTACAGGAAGTGGAAGTGACATCGCAGTCACAGCTCAGTGACCATGGTAACAAGTAAACACTATATCTTATACCTATTACAGGAAGTGGAAGTGACATCGCAGTCACAGCTCAGTGACCATGGTAACAAGTAAACAGTATATCTTATACCTATTACAGGAAGTGACATCGCAGTCACAGCTCAGTGACCATGGTAACAAGTAAACAGTATATCTTATACCTATTACAGGAAGTGACATCGCAGTCACAGCTCAGTGACCATGGTAACAAGTAAACATTATATCTTATACCTATTACAGGAAGTGGAAGTGACATCGCAGTCACAACTCCGTGACCATGGTAACAAGTAAACAGTATATCTTATACCTATTACAGGAAGTGACATCGCAGTCACAGCTCAGTGACCATGGTAACAAGTAAACAGTATATCTTATACCTATTACAGGAAGTGACATCGCAGTCACAGCTCAGTGACCATGGTAACAAGTAAACATTATATCTTATACCTATTACAGGAAGTGGAAGTGACATCGCAGTCACAACTCCGTGACCATGGTAACAAGTAAACAGTATATCTTATACCTATTACAGGAAGTGGAAGTGACATCGCAGTCACAACTCAGTGACCATGGTAACAAGTAAACAGTATATCTTATACCTATTACAGGAAGTGGAAGTGACATCGCAGTCACAACTCAGTGACCATGGTAACAAGTAAACAGTATATCTTATACCTATTACAGGAAGTGACATCGCAGTCACACTCGTACCATGGTAACAAGTAAACAGTTATCTTATACCTATTACAGGAAGTGACATCGCAGTCACAGCTCAGTGACCATGGTAACAAGTAAACAGTATATCTTATACCTATTACAGGAAGTGACATCGCAGTCACAGCTCAGTGACCATGGTAACAAGTAAACAGTATATCTTATACCTATTACAGGAAGTGACATCGCAGTCACAACTCAGTGACCATGGTAACAAGTAAATAGTATATCTTATACCTATTACAGGAAGTGACATCGCAGTCACAGCTCAGTGACCATGGTAACAAGTAAACACTATATCTTATACCTATTACAGGAAGTGGAAGTGACATTGCAGTCACAGCTCAGTGACCATGGTAACAAGTAAACATTATATCTTATACCTATTACAGGAAGTGGAAGTGACATCGCAGTCACAGCTCAGTGACCATGGTAACAAGTAAACACTATATCTTATACCTATTACAGGAAGTGGAAGTGACATCGCAGTCACAGCTCAGTGACCATGGTAACAAGTAAACACTATATCTTATACCTATTACATCAAGTGACATAGCGGAAGTGACATCGCAGTCACAACTCGGTGACCATGGTAACAAGTAAATAGTATATTTTATACCTATTACAGGAAGTGGAAGTGACAAACAGTCACAACTCAGTGACCATGGTAACAAGTAAACAGTATATCGTATACCTATTACAGGAAGTGACATAGCGGAAGTGACAACGCAGTCACAGCTCAGTGACCATGGTAACAAGTAAACAGTATATCGTATACTTATTACAGGAAGTGACATAGCGGAAGTGACAACGCAGTCTCAACTCAGTGACCATGGTAACAAGTAAACAGTATATCGTATACTTATTGCAGGAAGTGACATAGCGGAAGTGACATCGCAGTCACAGCTCAGTGACCATGGTAACAAGTAAACAGTATATCTTATACCTATTACAGGAAGTGACATCGCAGTCACAGCTCAGTGACCATGGTAACAAGTAAACACTATATCTTATACCTATTACAGGAAGGGACATAGCGGAAGTGACATCGCAGTCACAGCTCAGTGACCATGGTAACAAGTAAACAGTATATCTTATACCTATTACAGGAAGTGGAAGTGACATCGCAGTCACAACTCAGTGACCATGGTAACAAGTAAATAGTATATCGTATACTTATTACAGGAAGTGACATAGCGGAAGTGACAACGCAGTCTCAACTCAGTGACCATGGTAACAAGTAAACAGTATATCGTATACTTATTGCAGGAAGTGACATAGCGGAAGTGACAACGCAGTCACAACTCAGTGTCCATGGTGACAAATAAACATTATACGTATTGCAGAAAGTAAGCCAACACATGGAGGCTTGGTGATAAGGGCAGGATGGAGGCTCAGTGGTCAGGGCGGGATGGAGGCAGAGTGGTCAGCGCAGGATGGAGGCTGAGTGGTCAGTGCAGGATGGAGGCTCAGTGGTCAGCTCAGGATGGAGGCTCGGTGGTGAGGCCAGGATGGAGGCTCGGTGGTCAGGCCAGGACGGAGTCTCGGTGGTCAGCCCAGGACGGAGTCTCGGTGGTCAGCCCAGGATGGAGGCTCGGTGGTCAGCCCAGGATGGAGGCTCAGTGGTCAGCGCAGGATGGAGGCTCAATGGTCAGCGCAGGATGGAGGCTCAGTGGTCAGCGCAGGATGGAGGCTCAGTGGTCAGCGCAGGATGGAGGCTGAGTGATCAGCGCAGGATGGAGGCTGAGTGGTCAGCACAGGATGGAGGCTCAGTGGTCAGCACAGGATGGAGGCTGAGTGGTCAGCAGAGGATGGACGCTCAGTGGTCAGCACAGGATGGAGGCTCAGTGGTCAGCACAGGATGGAGTGGACAGCGCAGGATGGAGGCTCAGTGGTCAGCACAGGATGGAGGCAGAGATGTCAGCGCAGGATGGAGGCTTAGTGGTCAGCGCAGGATGGAGGCTCAGTGGTCAGCTCAGGATGGAGGCTTGGTGGTCAGGCCAGGACGGAGGCTCGGTGGTCAGGCCAGGACGGAGTCTCGGTGGTCAGGCCAGGATGGAGGCTCGCTGGTGAGGGCAGGATGGAGGCTCAGTGGTCAGCGCAGGATGGAGGCTCAGTGGTCAGCACAGGATGGAGGCAGAGTGCTCAGCGCAGGATGGAGGCTGAGTGGTCAGCACAGGATGGAGGCTGAGTGGTCAGCACAGGATGGAGGCTGAGTGGTCAGCACAGGATGGAGGCTCAGTGGTCAGCACAGGATGGAGGCTCAGTGGTCAGCACAGGATGGAGGCTCAGTGGTCAGCACAGGATGGAGGCTGAGTGGTCAGCAGAGGATGGAGGCTCAGTGGTCAGCACAGGATGGAGGCTCAGTGGTCAGCACAGGATGGAGTGGTCAGCGCAGGATGGAGTCTCAGTGGTCAGCACAGGATGGAGGCTCAGTGGTCAGCACAGGATGGAGGCAGAGTGGTCAGTGCAGGATGGAGGCTGAGTGGTCAGCGCAGGATGGAGGCTCAGTGGTCAGCTCAGGATGGAGGCTCGGTGGTCAGGCCAGGACGGAGTCTCGGTGGTCAGCCCAGGATGGAGGCTTGGTGATAAGGGCAGGATGGAGGCTCAGTGGTCAGTGCAGGATGGAGGCTCAGTGGTCAGGGCGGATGGGAGGCTGAGTGGTCAGCGCAGGATGGAGGCTCAGTGGTCAGCGCAGGATGGAGGCTGAGTGGTCAGCGCAGGATGGAGGCTCAGTGGTCAGCCCAGGATGGAGGCTCGGTGGTCAGCCCAGGATGGAGGCTCGGTGGTCAGCCCAGGATGGAGGCTCGGTGGTCAGCACAGGATGGAGGCTCAGTGGTCAGCACAGGATGGAGGCTCAGTGGTCAGCACAGGATGGAGTGGTCAGCGCAGGATGGAGGCTCAGTGGTCAGCGCAGGATGGAGGCTGAGTGCTCAGCACTGGATGGAGGCTGAGTGGTCAGCACAGGATGGATGCTCAGTGGTCAGCACAGGATGGAGGCTCAGTGGTCAGCGCAGGATGGAGGCTGAGTGGTCAGCGCAGGATGGAGGCTCTGTGGTCAGCAGAGGATGGAGGCTCAGTGGTCAGCACAGGATGGAGGCTGAGTGGTCAGCACAGGATGGATGCTCAGTGGTCAGCACAGGATGGAGGCTCAGTGGTCAGCACAGGATGGAGGCTCAGTGGTCAGCACAGGATGGAGGCTCAGTGGTCAGCACAGGATGGTGGCTCGGTTGTCAGCGCAGGCGAGGTGGGCAGAGCCAGGCGGGTGCGGGGAAAGGTGGGCGGAGCCTGGCGGGATTGCCGGGAGGTAGGCGAGCTTGGCGGGAGCCCCGAGAGGTGGGCGAGCTTGGAGGGGAGCCCGTTAGGTGGGCGGAGCTTGGCGGGATCGGCAGAGCCAAGCGGGATCGCCGCAGCGGGATAGCTGTTGGGTAAGTATACCGGAGACTGGTAGTCTGCATGAGAGATGAGTGTGGTGTGTGTGTGGGGGGGGAATGGTACGATAGTGTATCGCCAGGGTGTACGTGTGTGTGGGTATGAGTGTGTGTGGGGGGGGGGGAGGGGTACGATAGTGTTGTGTCAGGGGTGTACGTGTGTGTGGAGTGGCGTGGGTTGGGGGGGGTGAGTGGAGTAGTGTGGGTCGCCAGGGTACTCCCGCTTAGGGCGGCCATCTTGGTCCACCCTGAGCGGGTGTACCTTGGAGACAAAGTTACGGAAGTGACGTCACAAATCTCTTGTGGTTTTATATATTAGATTTATACACACTGTGTGTGTACATACGGATGTGTGTTTGTGTGTATATATACTATGTTTCTGTACATACTGTGTGTATATATAATGTATTTGTGTACAAATGGATGTGTGTGTGTGTGTGTGTCTGTGTACACTGCACAGTACCACTTCTCCTGTCCTGTATATTGGGTGTAATCCTCAGTATCTGTATTATTCTGTATATATAAACTGCACAGTACCACTTCTCCTGTCCTGTATATTGGGTGTAATCCTCAGTATCTGTATTATTCTGTATATATACACTGCACAGTACCACTTCTCCTGTCCTGTATACTGGGTGCAATCCTCAGTATCTGTATTATTCTGTATATATAAACTGCACAGTACCACTTCTCCTGTCCTGTATACTGGGTGTAATCCTCAGTATCTGCATTATTCTGTATATATACACTGCACAGTACCACTTCTCCTGTCCTGTATACTAGGTGTAATTCTCAGTATCTGGATTATTCTGTATATATACACTGCACAGTATCACTTCTCATGTCCTGTATACTGGGTGTAATCCTCAGTGTCTGTATTATTCTGTATATATACACTGCACAGTACCACTTCTCCTGTCCTGTATACTGGGTGTAATCCTCAGTATCTGTATTATTCTGTATATATACACTGCACAGTACCACTTCTCCTGTCCTGTATACTGGGTGTAATCCTCAGTATCTGTATTATACTGTATATATACACTGCACAGTACCACTTCTCCTGTTCTGTATACTGGGTGTAATCCTCAGTATCTGTATTATTCTGTATGTATACACTGCACAGTACCACTTCTCCTGTCCTGTATACTAGGTGTAATCCTCAGTATCTGTATTATTCTTTATATAAACTCTGCACAGTACCACTCCTTCTGTCCTGTATACTGGGTGTAATCCTCAGTGTGTGTATTATTCTGTATATATACACTGCACAGTGCCACTTCTCCTGTCCTGTATACTGGGTGTAATCCTTAGTATCTGTATTATTCTATATATATACACTGCACAGTACCACTTCTCCTGTCCTGTATACTGGGTGTAATCCTCAGTATCTGTATTATTCTGTATATATACACTGCACAGCACCACTTCTCCTGTCCTGTATACTGGGTGTAATCCTCAGTATCTGTATTATTCTGTATATATACACTGCACAGTACCACTTCTCCTGTCCTGTATACTGGGTGTAACCCTCAGTATCTGTATTATCCTGTATATATACACTGCACAGTACCACTTCTCCTGTCCTGTATACTGGGTGTAATCCTCAGTATCTGTATTATTCTGTATATATACACTGCACAGTACCACTTCTCCTGTCCTGTATACTGGGTGTAATCCTCAGTATGTGTATTATTCTGTATATATACACTGCACAGTACCACTTCTCCTGTCCTGTATACTGGGTGTAATCCTCAGTATGTGTATTATTCTGTATATATACACTGCACAGTACCACTTCTCCTGTCCTGTATACTGGGTGTAATCCTCAGTATCTGTATTATTCTGTATATATACACTGCACAGTACCACTTCTCCTGTCCTGTATACTGGGTGTAATCCTCAGTATCTGCATTATTCTGTATATATACACTGCACAGTACCACTTCTCCTGTCCTTGTGGCGCCCCGCACCAAGTGCGTCACAGGAGGGTATTGCAGCCATAAATGCAGCAGCAATATTCTCTGACCCAGCAGTCATCTGGTTAACTTACAGATCCATACTCTGCATGCCTCACTTAGCATAGAGGGCCAATCAAGGTCCTGGTGGGCGGAGTGCAAGGGTAGTGTGTAGTGGAAAGTTTAGTCTAGAACAGTTGGAGTTTGAGGGCTGAAGGAGTAACAGCAACCTAGAAGACCCTCTGCAGAATCCCAGCTCTGCAACCTAGGAGAGGGGGCTCGCACAGTCCCGTGCGGCCCCCTGGCCAGCTTCTACCGGCCATCTCTCTACCAATTTCGGGCATCATTATGCGGGCTCAAAACCACCCCGCGCCCTTATACAGCCGGTTTGCTGGTACCAAAGCTAGCAGCAGTTCAGCTCTGCTATGCGAACCAGAAGAGTGGAGGAGCAGCTATACAGGAGCACCCCACCATCGCCAAATCCAGTCGTCTAACCAGTGGTGTACCCACCATGGGACCCAAGGCTCCCCAAAACATCCGGAACGTATACCCCGGATAGGGCATTCAAGCAGCCTCCCTGTACCCGACCTGGTATTCCTGGGCGACAACGGCAACTTACTTAGAATGGAGGAACACCGCGGATCTCTGAGGGACACCTATCACTGCTGAGTCCACCCGGTCCACTACCCTTTAACTGTATGCCATGTACTGCTTGCTGGTTACAGAAGAGACCCGTTACAGAGACTTACAGTGTCCGTGCTTCCTTATGACTACGTCCGTCTGCACACAAGGTAACCGCAGCTGCCGCACAACATCTTAAGCAGCTCCAGCCCGCGGGGATCACCGCTCAGCCTGTGGGGAGTGTTCCATCTTGCTGCTATCCATCCCCCAGAGGCCCCGCAGCATCGGTAAGACTTACCGAACTACTCATAGGTGGCGTCACGAAACAATTAACCCCTTAATCTGTTCCCACAAGACGTCTTCAACTTTTTGATCTGCACTCAACTGGGCCCCACTACCGGCAGGCGCGGTCCACCCGTGACAAGGAGGAAGAAGCTACTGCCTGTCTAAACCGGAGTCCTCGGCCGCGGTGAGTCATCCTGAATACTGGACACCCATAAGGAGAGTCCATGAGTGACTAGTATATAAACTGTATTGCTTCTTCCAATAAAAAGCTTGTCATGAAGTTCTACCTTGACTGATTGTCAGTGTGGTTCTTCACCGATGCGTGCACACACCTTGACCAAGCATCCAATTCGGCGGCAGACATTTAAGACGATAGCCCACCCGCAGTGTGTGAGGCCTTCCATTTCATTAGCACCTCAAATAATTCTGCCAGGTGCTTCAGGTGGTCTACAGCAGCACTGTTTAAAAGTTCCTGTGCCTCAGGCAGCATTCCATCAGCCTCTGGAACATTCCTGGTGTATTGCAGAGTCCAAATGGCATGCAGTTAACTCACAGAGGCCCATTGGTGTCGTGAAAGTGGTCTTCTCTCTGTCAGCCTCTGCTATGGAATCCTGCCAGTACCCACTGGTAAGATCTAAGGTGGAAAAATAGTTAGCACTTCTCAATGCATCCAATGACTCTTCAATTCTGGGTAAACACATTTCCTCTGTTGAGGGATCAAGATTTTGGGTTTGGAGAAAATACGGACTAATATCCGAAGTGGAAACAAAACCAAGGAACTCCTACAACGGGAGTCGGCTTGGATCTATAGGCTTAACAGTCTGACAGCCGGCGAAATTAACAAGGAACTCTTATACACTGGTTTCTATAAATGACTTGTCAGAACTTTTCTCTCCCCTCTTCCCCCTTTCCCCTCCCCTCTCTTTTGGTTCTCAAAAGGAAGGAAAAATGAAAAGATAGGGAAAAGAGGAACCTAACGGAGAAAAGGAAGACTCCCCATATTACGTATAATAGGGTGATAAAGTGGGAAAATGTGGGGTATTGATACCTCCCCCCTAATGAAATTCAGGTATACATGGGAATGGGCATTCTTTGTTACATACCTGGTTGCATTGGATATACAACTTATTATGTGATGTCATTACTATATACTGGGAAGGACCTTTCAGGATCACCAGATAGAGAGCTATGAAAACTGTTATCTGTTGACCCTTATTTAGCTTTGGAACATTACCCTTTAATAAGCTCCGATGGACTCGTTCTGTTAGGAATGTCCTTTCTTAACACCGATTTGAGATCCTCAGTGACCCCCTTAGGAGAGATATTAATTACCTCCACCTATACTGTGAGCAATTCTTTCACCCCTTAATAAAAACAAAAAGGTAGTGGAGATCTCCTATTCAAAGGGGTTGATCTCACTAAAAAAAACCCTCTAAAAAATCTATAGATTTTAGTAAATCCACCTTATATGTGGTACTATATGCGTCTATGTGAGGAAAGTCATGTGATTTTTCTGGATCTATATACTAGAACCAAGGCTCTCTTCTCTTCGTCATTGGTAGGATTCTATATGAATAAGCTTCCCCCTACAAAATTGTCTTTGACTTTGTAGGCTGCCGTATAATTGGTTTTTGATCTTGGCTAGTTTGCACAATTTGTGTGGCGTGGTTAGGAATAGGTTAATGAGTTATGCCATTTGGTTTGATCCTACGATGGGCACAGAGCATATATATAACCATATTTATGTTGCACCAATACTTGAGCACTTAATATGTATGGATATCAATCGCCGCTATTGAGAACCGCCATGTTCTCGGTTCCTGACATGCGCACTACTGTATCGGCGCATGCGCATTGCGATAGGTCGCCGCTATGGGAGCCACCATCTTTTTGACTACAATGCTGATGCAGGCGCACTGTCATCTGACAATGTAGGGGGACGGACCTTGATATAGGGTGGAAATTGATTTAGGGAAACAGAACTCCACACTATATCAAGCAGTCTATGGCGGACACAATCACAAATCCCCTGACGAAGCTGCCAGGCGCAAGCAGCGTAACGCGTGGAGAGCGCCACACCTCCTGCTACTATGCTGACCAAACACCGTAAAGCCAGTCCAGATTGGTACTATAGTTTTGTTGGGGTTACCTTCCTCTAATAACAAATGTTGCTGTAAAAAGTGTTATACCTATTCCATAAGGGTTAATACATTGTTGTGGATTGACTTAATATTACTAAATATCTTGAACATACAGGTTTAGGGACTATTAAAGAGATCTGTATGAGGATAACAACATACCCTACATACCATCCTTGAGAGAGAACCACAGTGGGGCTCACTGTTCTGGTTGATCCATCAGATTATGCTACTATCTGGGTCTATAATATATTGCACAACATCTCTATACATCTGGTTAGGATACTTATACCTAAACTAAACCAATCTACTATGTAATTGTCTAAGGCGTCTGTCGGTCACAGAAATCATGCGCCAGACAAAGGCCGCTCATTGGTGCCTGCCAGAGGCATTCAAAGTTCGAATTTCGCGCCTATTTGCAGCCCGGTTATAGGTCCACTGTCCGGCCGACGGTGGCCGCAGCGGCGGCTCTCCTCACAGCCCCCCCGGTCCTCCAGCGGCCCCCCGCTCTTCCTGCCCCCATTGCTCCCCGCAGCCCCCTCCCCCTGTCCCCCCGCTCCTCCACGGTGATAATAATAATAAAAAAAATCCTCACTGAGGATACTCACCTCCGCCGGCTCACTCCACCTCCGTCTTCTATCTTCTATAGGGCTTGAGGACCTGTCGTTGCCTGGGAAACCGATCAGCTGATCGGTTTCCCAGGCAACGACAGGTCCTGTCCTGGAAGCTACAACACAGAGGTGGAGCGAGCTGGCGGCCGGGTGGGTATCCTCAGTGAGGATTTTTAAAATTTTTATTACCACCGTGGAGGAGCGGGGTGCCGCGGGGAGCGGAGGAGAGGCAGGAGTAGTGGAGAGGGGCAGGAGGAGTGCCTCCATCCTGTCCCCCATATCCATACTGCCCCCCCACCGCCATCCTGCCCCGCCAGCTCCATTCTGCCCCGCCGGCTCCATCCTGCCCCCCCCCCCCGCCACCATCCTGCCCCACCGGCTCCATCCTGCCCTGCTGGCTCCATCCTGTCCCCCCACCACCATCCTGATCCCCCCCGCCACTATCCTGCCCCGCCAGCTCCATCCTGCCCCCCCCCGCATCCATCCTGCCCCACGGCTCCATCCTGCACCCCCACCACCATCCTGCCCCCCCGCCACCATCCTGCCTTGCCGGCTCCATTCTGCCTCCTCACCATCATCCTTCCCCCCCCACCACTCCCTGCCCTGCCGGCTCCATCCTGCCCAGCCGGCTCCATCCTGCCCCGCTCGCTCCATCCTGCCCCCCATTCACAATCCTGCCCCCCCATCCTGCCCCCACCCCCGCCACCATCCTGCTACTCCACCTCCGGCTCCATCCTGCCCCGCTCGCTCCATCCTGCCCTCCCGACACCATCCTGCCCTGCTCGCTCCATCCTGCCCCGCTCGCTCCATCCTTCCCCGCTCGCCTCCATCCTGCTTCCACGGCTCTATCCTGCTCCTCCGGCTCCATCCTGCCCCGCTCGCTCCATTCTGCCCCGTTCGCTCCATCCTTCCCTGCTCGCTCAATCCTGCTCCCACGCCACCATCCTGCCCCGCTCACTTCATCCTGGCCTGCTCGCTCCATCCTGCTCCCACGCCACCATCCTGCCCCGCTTGCTCCATCCTGCCCCGCTCACTCCATCCTGCCCCCCCGCCACCATCCTTCCCCGCTCACCTCCATCCTGCCCCGCTCGCTCCATCCTGCCCCACTCGCTCCATCCTGCCCCACTCGCTCCATCCTGCCCCCCCGCCACCATCCTGTCCCGCTCGCCACCATCCTGCCCCCCCATCCTGCTCCTCCGGCTACATCCTGCTCCTCCGGCTCCATCCTGCCCCGCTCCCACCATCCTGCCCCGCCGGCTCCATCCTGCCCCGTCGGCTCCATCCTTCCTCGCTCGCTCCGTCCTGCCCCCTGCACCACCATCCTGCCCTGCCCCCCAGGCTCCATCCTGCGCCGCTAGCTCCATCCTGCCCCTTGACACAATCCTGCCCCCCTGCTCCATCCTGATCGGTTTCCCAGGCAACAACAGGTCCTAAAGGCCTGTAGGACCTACAAGACGGAGGTGGAGCGAGCCAGTGGGCAGGTGAGTATCCTCACAGAGGATTTTTTTACTTTTACTGTGGAGGAGCGGGGGGCCGCGGGAGCGGAGTATCGCCCTATACCATAGTGCTGCTATACATGTACTGTATTATACCACCATATACCATCGTGCTGCTATACATGTACTGTATTATACCACCATATACTATAGTGCTGCTATACATGTACTGTAATGTACCACCATATACTATAGTGCTGCTATACATGTACTGTAATGTATCGCCATATACTATAGTGCTGCTATACATGTACTGTAATGTACCACCATATACCATAGCGCTGCTGTACATGTAATGTAATTATATATATATATATATATATATATATATATATTGTAGTTCACTCACGTTGACTGAACAAGTTCTGAAGTTCTGTCAGTCACAGCATGTCAACTACATACATATTCTAGAATACCCGATTCGTTAGAATCGGGCCACCATCTAGTGTGCTATAAAATACCACCATATACTATAGTGCACCTGTACATACAGTTGTGGCCCCTGCAATTCTGTCAGATAATACTCAGTTTCTTCCTGTAATGATTGCAATCACAAATTCTTTGCTATTATTATCTTCATTTAATTTGTCTTCAATGAAAAAACACAAAAATAATTGTCCTAAAGCCAAATTGTATCTAATTCCACCAAACATAAAAAAGGGGGTGGACAAAAGTATTGGCACCCTTAGAAAAATCATGTGATGCTTCTCTAATTTGTGTAATTAACAGCACCTGTAACTTACCTGTGGCACCTAACAGGTGTTGGCAATAACTAAATCACACTTGCAGCCAGTTGACATGGATTAAAGTTGACTCAACCTCTGTCCTGTGTCCTTGTGTGTACCACATTGAGCATGGAGAAAAGAAAGAAGAGCAAAGAACTGTCTGAGGACTGGAGAAACCAAATTGTGAGGAAGCATGAGCAATCTCAAGGCTACAAGTCCATCTCCAAAGACCTGAATGTTCCTGTGTCTACCGTGCGCAGTGTCATCAAGAAGTGTAAAGCCCATGGCACTGTGGCTAACCTCCCTAGATGTGGACGGAAAAGAGATTTCAACGCAAGATTGTGCGGATGGTGGATAAAGAACCTCGACTAACATCCAAACAAGTTCAAGCTGCCCTGCAGTCCGAGGGTACAACAGTGTCACCCCGTACTATCCGTCAGCGTCTGAATGAAAAGGGACTGTATGGTAGGAGACCCGAGAAGACCCCACTTCTTACCCCGAGACATAACAAAGCCAGGCTGGAGTTTGCCAACTTTTGGAAGAATGTTCTCTGGTCAGATGAGAAAAGTAGAGCTTTTTGGGCAAAGGCATCAACATAGAGTTTACAGAAAGCACTAGAAAATGGTTTGAGAGAAAGCACTGGAGACTTCTAAGGTGGCAGCAATGAGTCCAGACCTGAATCCCATAGATCACCTGTGGAGAGATCTAACAATGGCAGTTTGGAGAAGGCGCCTTCACATATCAGGGACCTGGAGCAGTTTGCCAAAGAAGAATGGTGTAAAATTCCAGCAGAGCATTGTAAGAAACTCATTGATGGTTACCGGAAGCGGGTGATCGCAGTTATTTTGGCTAAAGGTTGTGCAACCAAGTATTAGGCTGAGGGTGCCAATACTTTTGTCCGGCCCATTTTTGGAGTTTTGTGTGAAATGATCAATGTTTTGCTTTTTGCTTCATTCTCTTTTGTGTTTTTTCATTGAAGACAAATTAAATGAAGATAATAATAGCAAAGAATTTGTGATTGCAATCATTATCAGGAGGAAACTGAGGGTTATCTGACAGAATTGCAGGGGTGTCAATACTTTTGGCCACAACTGTACATGAACCATAGAAAATAAACAGGGTTCCCAAGGAGAAAGGAACCTAAGGTTCTATAAGCAATCACAGATTAATAGAGTAGCCCGCATCAAGTAATGCTTTTGCTTGTGCTAAGAGAGCCAAGGCTCGGTAATACAATACCCAGGTGCAGGGTGCAGGGTCTGGTGTGTGGGCAGCGGGGGAGAGCCCAACGCGTGTCGCCACTCTAGTGGCTTCGTCATGAGCGGTGTATGGGGAGAATGCAAGGGGTTATATACCTGTCTGTCCTCTTTGTCTGTGTGCCTGTGCGCCGCCATTATCGGAACGTCCTTTCCGGCGCATGCGTGGTCAGGCACAAGCATTGGATGAGTGGAGATTGGGCGGGCCGGAGCGACATCAATTTCCACCGCCGTGATTGGCTGTGGTTGTTATAATCACAGAGGCAGTAGTGTGCTGTC
This sequence comes from Allobates femoralis, assembly GCA_033576535.1. Lineage (NCBI taxonomy): Eukaryota > Metazoa > Chordata > Amphibia > Anura > Aromobatidae > Allobates > Allobates femoralis. The sequence goes on from JARQOC010000006.1 coordinate 500,989,297, forward strand.
AGACTGCGCATGCGCGAAGTCTCCCTGTGAGAGACCTGCGACCGGAAGTGACGTGATCCCGGCGTCACATGACTGCTCAATGCGGGGGTAACTAAGGGTATAAAGGTCACCCGATAATGGCGCCTATAGTTAATGATCCCTCCGAACAGAGAGATCCCACGGTTGGGTACTGATAGAAAAAAGAGCGGACGTGACGTAGCGTTATGGGGATCTCGACGTCCTTTTGTGCTGGCGCAGATTATGAAAGGCCAGAATCATGATAATGAACTAGTCCCCGTGAACAAGCGTGGCGAAATGGTGGTAGGGGCGTGCTGTGAGTCCAGGCATCTAGGTGGGGTCCTGGTGGTCACACTTGACTTCAGTTATGGGTGAGTGATTAACTGCTTTATGGTTTCCTCTGATTAGTGCCCTTTCTGATATGTCTGTTTGACACCATTTGGTGATGTATTGACTGTTAGTATACCCACTGATGTGACTACCTGGCCGCAGCCTTTATTTGGGATCTCCATATACTGTCACTTTATATTTACGTGTATTTAAACTGCTTTTGTATCAATAAAGGTTAACATTTTGATATAACTCTACTCCATAGTGGTATCCACTTTATTTAACACCTGTCCCTGCAGCCTTACAATACTTTCTAACACATCCCTGTCTGACCTTTTTTGCTAATCTATGAGTACAATAAAGTAGTTATCAAACTTACGAAATGTCTGTCACCTGGGCGTTCCTCCAAGTGTTTGTGACTAGTAGGCGGGTCCCCTGTGCCGCTACCCCCGCCTCACCGCTCTAATACGACCTAATGGGCGTCATTACACAATGCATAGCGCAGGCATGATTAGATTCTCGCGCCCGCAGCGTCACAGCTGCGATGCGGTCATGTGACACCGGGATCCGGTTACACACAGGCAGACTTCAGCATGCAATCTGCGCATGCGCGAAGTCTGCCTGTGAGAGACCTGCGACCGGAAGTGACGTGATCCCGGCGTCACATGACTGCGTCGCAGCGTCGATATTGAAATCATGCCCGAGCTCTGCATTGTGTAATGACGCCTATTAGGGCGTATTAGAGCGGTGAGGCAGGGGTGGCTCGGCACAGGTGACCCGCCTACTAGTCAAAAACGCTTGGAGGAACGCCCTGCTGACAGAAATTTCGTAAGTTTGTTAACTACTTTATTGTACTCATAGATTAGTAAAAAAGGTCAGAAAGGGATGTGTTAGAAAGTATTGTAAGGCTGCAGGGACAGGGATTAATAGGTTAGGAAGGTGATTTGGGGTGACAGGTTCCCTTTAAAGCAGGAGAAGAAGGAATTTGCACCTTCTCTACTCCGTTTACCAATCATTACTTTGACATAAAGAGAATTTTGTCAAGAAACATCCCAATACTTCTTCAGGATGAATCCTTCTATCAGGATGGAGATCTGTCCCCGGAAAGAACAGAAACATTACTAGCATTAGTTCATGAAGTATCTTTTGTGATCTCCCCAAATCCAATCCCACTTGGCTCTCCTATAAGGGCATGTATAGATGTGGAGGCACCAGATGTGGGATATGTAAAGATGTGGATGTGACTGCGGAATTTAACAACAACCTTACTAAAATCATATATAAACTGCAACACATCGCATGTAGTTTACATGTGAAAAACACTACATAGGGTGCACCACAAGAGCCCTTAAAGTTAGGATTGCGGAACATCCGGAGTCAAATACCATCAGGACTGGTCTATCGAGACTATTGAAACTTTATCAGGAAATCCACAAGGGCGACCTCTCATCACTGAAAATCAAAGGGATTGAGCGGATTTTCTGCTCTTACCGGGGGAGGTAACCAAGAAAAATTATTACATGACAGAGAAGACTTGTGGATCCTTAAATTAGATGCGCGTCATCCACAGGGGGGGAACTATAAGAGCGAATTATTATATTTGTATTAAGTTTCTGTATAAGCCTGCTGGGACATGAGTCATAAAGAAATATGAGGATAAGAACAAATAATGAAATGAACGGTCGTCAGCAGGACCCAAAAGATCTGAAAAGTGTAATATAGATGGGTTTGTGTACACGTCTTGTTCTTTGTTCCTATATATCCGGCTAATAAGGAGTTAAGGTTTTGTATCTAGATTAATGACACGCTTTCAGGTGCACACATGGGCTGTTACCATTGATTTTATTGTATTTATTTTGTAAATGTGCCATTGAAGATGCACTAATGAGTGAGGAGTTTGATCCCCGAAACGCGTCTAGTTCCCCAGTGGGGGCATCTGTAATGCTTTTAATCTAAAGAAAAATAAAAAAGGAAAAATGACACCGCACTACGGCACCGGAACTTTCCTTTTCTATATGTTCAAGGGTGTTGCCTGGCACCACTCCTGAAAGCCAAGGAGTTCCTGTGAGTATTGGGTGGTGGAGGCTCTGGACTTACATATATACTACACGCTTATACCAGTTGTGTCACCCTCAGGTGAGCAGTTACATTTATACTGCGTATTGTGTTTCTAAAAGATGAGACCTTATTGCGCTCTCCTTCCTCCAGAGTTATAGGAACACTCACATGACACACGGCTGCCAGGTTAGGAGAACACACATGACACATAGCTGCCAGGTTAGGAGAACACACATGACACACGGCTGCCAGGTTAGGAGAACACACATGACACACAGCTGCCAGGTTAGGAGAACACACATTACACACGGCTGCCAGGTTAGGAGAACACACATGACACACGGCTGCCAGGTTAGGAGAACACACATGACACACGGCTGCCAGGTTAGGAGAACACACATGACGCTCTCCTGCTTCTCCTGATAAACCATGTGATCTTCTATACACAGATGTGACCCCAGACTTAGATGGATTCAGATGAACCTTCCTACAAAACCTCAATAACAAAGTCATTACGGGGTCTCTGTCCCCGGAGCTTCTCTACTCCGTATAATGAGACTCACGGATCTTATTCATATAAAGAGTCTGAGGAACATATAAACAGTCTGAATATGGCGACCTTGTGTGATCTATATGTCCTGGTATAAAGAGCTATGGAGATAGCGCTATTCTTCTGTATAACATATGTGACGTTGCTGTGGCCCTAATATTTCTGTACAGGGGTTTCTATATAGATACTGTACTTTTTGCTTTATAAGATGCACCCCCAAATTTGGTGAAGGAAAAGAGAAAAAAATGTTTTTTGATGTTAAATGGGGTCCGTCTTATAATGCCAGTGTCCGTCTTACAAATCATATATCTGTTCCTCATAGCCCCCTCATCATGGTATATGGTCCCTCATTATGGGATATAGCCCCCCATCCTTGATATGGCCCCCTTAATCTAGATATAGCCCCCTTGTGCAGGCACATGTCCCCCTGTGATAGCACATGTCCCCCAGTGATGATGGCACACGTCCCCCAGTGATGGCACACATCCCCCAGTGATAGATCATGGCCCCCTGTGATGGCACATGTCCCCCTGTCCTGGATCATGGCTCCTTGTGATGGCACATGTCCTCCTGTGCTGGATCATGGCCCCAGTGATGGCACATGCCCCCAGTGGTGGCACACATTCCCTTGTGCTGGATCATGGCCCCTGTGATGTCACATGTCCCCCAGTGATGGAACAGGTCCCCCTGTGCTGGATCATGGCTCCTTGTGATGGCACATGTCCTCCTCTGCTGGATCATGGCCCCAGTGATGTCACATGTCCCCCAGTGATGGCACAGGTCCCCCTGTGCTGGATCATGGCTCCTTGTGATGGCACATGTCCCCCTGTGCTGGTTCATGGCCCCTGTGATGTATGTGGCAACCCTGCGACCAGGAGGCCACAAAGGGAACTGCAGCCAGGAAGGTAGTAACGACAGTTGAACACCAACACCCTCATAGCCCACACAACCCATGTAGCAGTACAAAGGAGCACCCAACCTGGAGCCTGGGAACTCTGGGCAGGCAAGAGGTGGTGGGTTTAGAGACAGTGGGTGAGCCAACACATAAGTTAGGTGACAGAGGGTAGATATAGAGCAGGGGGAGAAGAAAGGAGTCAGTAGGCCCAGGGTGCCGAGCAGCAAATAGACAGAGCAGTAGCAGGCTGAGGAGCACGGCACAGGCCGAGAGACAGCAGTAGGCCGGTGTAGGCTGAGCAGCAAAGACAGAAGCACATGTCCTGGAAGAGTGGGGTGTAAGGAGCGCAGAATCTGGAAGAGCCAGTGCGAGCCACAGAGAGAAAGCACGTCCGAAGCCAGCACCCCAGGAGTGTGAGGGACGAGAGGGATGGTGATACCGGGCCCTAGAACCACCACTGAGATGGCAGACTGCAGGTGGAGTAGCCCTCCTATTGAACCCGAAGACACAGTTAGAGAGAGCCTGGTAGAGCCTCACCACCGAGGACTATTGGAGGCTAGGCTAGAATAAAGTGTCGGCTCTAGAAGGGACCGCAGATTTACCCGGCGTCCCCAGACAACCGTCGGGGGACCTTAGCTACACGTTAGGGTCCCTACCTCAAAGGACAGGCAGCTCAGTGGCAACCCGGAGGACTCACAGGGATCTGAGCCACCGCCATACTGTCCGGAGTCGCGCACACCAAAGTGAATAAGAGAGAAAGAGAACAGAAAGCCTGGAAAGGACAGAGAGACAGAGTGAGGGGTCACAGTAGGAAAGACCTGGCTGCAGGGAGTAAAGGAACCCGGATGGGAAAGTGTGCCTGTGTAAAGAGTGTAACTTGTGAACTGTAACTGGAACTGTCAGCTGTACTTGAGGAGTTTGAGAAGTAAACATGGTGAACCCTGAATCTGACTCCCTTGCATGTGTCTGCCTGCATATGACTCCCTCCACACAGGTCTGCAGAAGATCCCCGCCTGGAGGGCCACAGCTTGTCAGCTCCAACACTGAAGGAGGATTCCTGCAGCATCTGGACAGTAAGTGCACTGCACTCAGTACAAGCCTGCACCATACCCTACACAATAGACTATATCATCACTGCCCAGGGGAACTCAGTTCTGCCCACGGGAACTATTCCATTGTAGCTGCCATTACATCATCTCCGGAGGTTCTGCAGCAGCGGTGGCCCCACTACTGGCCACACACTGTGGGTGGCGTCACGACTGATATTTCCCCTGTAAATATCCCCGTATTATTGCCAGGGCCCGGGACACGGTCCGGACCAAGACCACCCGTGATTTCCCCAGTAGCAGACCCGGTCCGGTACCGGGTACCCCGTCCCAGTGTGCTCGACATGTCACAGTGATGGCACAGGTCCCCCATGATAGCGCATGTCCCCCAATGATGGCACATGTCCCCCTCTGCTGGATCATGGCCCCCTGTGATGTCATACGTCCCCCAGTGATGGCACAGGTCCCCCATGATGGCACATGTCCCCCAGTGATAGCCAATGTCCTCCTGTGCAGGATCATGGCCCCTTGTGATAGTGCATGTCCCCCAGTGATGGCACATGTCCTCCTGTGCTGGATCATGGCCCCCTGTGATGTCACATGTCCCCCAGTGATGGCACACATCCCTGAGTGATGACACATGTCCCCCTGTGCTGGATCATGGCCCCAGCGATGGCACATGTTCCCCAGTGGTGGTACACATCCCCTTGTGCTGGATAATGGCCCCTGTGATGTCACATGTCCCCCAGTGATAGCGCATGTCCCCCAGTGATGGCACATGTCCCCCTGTGATGGCACACGTCCCCCAGTGATGGCACACTTTCATCTGTGCTGGATCATGGTCCCCTGTGATGTCACATGTCTCCCAGTGATGGCACATGTCCTCCAGTGACAGCACCTCTCCCCCAGTGATAGCACACGTCCCCCTGTGCTGGATCATGGCCCCTTGTGATGTCACACATCTCCCAGTGATTGCACATGTCCCCCAGTGATGACACATGTCCCCCAGTGCTGGATCCATAGCCCCCTGTGACGGCACATAGCCTCCCTGTGCGGGATATAGCCCCTCATCACTCTGTATGGCCTCCTATACTGCTGCCAACAGTGTCGTGGAAGCAAGTCATGTGATCCGGAGAAAATAAATCACGTCACTCTGCTGTGCCAATCACAAGCAGGGAGCCATTGGGGACAGCGTCGAAGGGTAAGTAAAAAGTGGTTTATTTTAGTATGGGCAGCAGCATGGGGGGCCATCGAGAGTGATGGAGGGCCGTATCCAGAATGAGGGGGTGCAGGTTCATATAATATGCGCTGCTTCTCCAGTCCATACTTCAGCACGGTTTCAGCACCGAGGTGATGGACAGCGGGTTCATATATGAGGCTAATGAGCGGGGACATGTGACCTCCCGCTGCCTCCTGCAGCCAGCCTCCTTCAGCCCCCGGACACGCTCCAGAGCCGCCCTCCCACCCTGCAGCATAGGACTGTAGATTTGGATCATAAGATGCACCCCCACTTTCCCCCAAAATTTGAGGGAACAAAAGTGCGTCTTATATTCTGAAAAATACGGTAATCGGACACCAACATTCCGGATTGGGAGAAGGGAGAAGAGACTGGAGACATTTCTTGTAATTTCCCTTTAATAATAATATGTATTATTTCTATAGGGCCAACATATTGGGCAGCACTTTACAATTCAGAGGGGACATGTACAGACAATAAAGACATTATAGAGGAACACATCATTCACCCAGAGCAGCGAGGGCCGCGCTCACAAGCTACAATCTAAGGAGAACTGGAATTATCAATATCTAATTATAATAGAAAGTTCTTCATGTTCCACCAGGTTGTTTCTGCTCTGAAATATCACATTCTGGATACAAAATAAGAAGCCTTTATGCTGGGTTCACACGCTGCGTATTTTTGCACGCATTTTTCGCTTTTCAATATACACAGTGAGTTTTTTGTCTGCACGGTAAAGTGAATGGGAAATTACTGTGCAGACAGTGCGTAACAATATGCTGCGCTTCTATAGGAAAAAGCACCTGCATAAAAAGAATGACCGGGTCAATTCTTTACCCAGCAGCGCCGGCGCTTTTTCCTATAAGGGCAGGCGCTGCTGCATCTGATGTCACAGAGAGGGAGGAAGAATCCTGCTTCCTCCTCCCCCCCCCGTGAATTAATATACACTATATACACAATATATGCATTAAAAATAATAAAGAATGAATACTTGCCCTCCGACAGGTGTCCGGGAGCCGCCGCTGGAGCTGCCCTGCTAGGACCTGTGGTGATGTCAGAGGGCGTTCCGGTCATGTGATATGTATCACATGACTGCGAGTAGCCAATCAGCGCCCGTGATGTCCTCTGACATCACGGCAGGCCCTGGCAGGACCATTCATCACCTGCCTCTGCACCGGAGACCGGAGAAAAGGTGTTGGAGGCTTTGTGGGGTGAAGAAAGCGCGGTGTGTGAAAGCCCGAAAGTCCCGGCGTATTTTGTTGCGTTTTTTTGCGCGGCCGAAAATCACGGCAAAAAGTTCACCACTCAATCAGCCAGAAACTTTCATGCAGGATAATGCCCCCAGTCACACAGCAAAATGGGTAAAGCAGCTCCTTAAAACAGAAAACATTGAAAGAATGAACTGGCCGCCCAGAGTCCTGATCTAAACCCAAGAGAAACCTCTGGAAAATCCTTGGTGACAAAGTTATGGACAAGAAACCCACAAGAGTCACAGAAGTATGGAAGAGACTGGAAGAAGAGTGGAGCAAAATCCCCCCAGAGCAATGTGAGAGACTAGTGATGTCCTATGCCCACAAATGTGCTGAAGTCATTCAAAGCAAAGGCCTGTACAAAGCAAAGACCTGTACAAAGCAAAGGCCTGCACACTTCCTACAGATTGGTGACTGTTGTAACCTTCACAACATTTAGTGTTAATCTTCCTCTGTCTACAGTCATTGCTGTTCTCTGATCATCAGATTTTGGGTAAAATAAAGGTTATAAGTTGATAAACTTTGGTTATTTGGAAATCCCTGTTCTAGAGGCTGGTGCTCCCCGTACACCAGATCCTTCACATGTTCATCAGTGTAGATCACATTCTGTCTGAGAGATCAAGTGATCCCACATTGTTGTGTAATTGTGATCCCCAGTATAGATCAGTGCGGGGCAGGAGGACAGAGAGACGTTTTCTCAGTGATCGGGAAGGACACTGTCTCAGTATTCTCCTCCATCACAGGACGCTGCATCCGGACTAGAAGAGGCTCTCACTTATTAACACGATTTTTATTATTAACCAGCTGTGAGCCCAATTCTAAAGAATCGGGAGTCTAGAATTCGTATTTCCTTTATTTAAAAATAGTTTTAACTAATAATCCAATAATTCCATGATATCTTTCCATCAACTACATATAATTGTATGGTTGATATCATTTTTGGAAAATTGAACTATTATGATGTAAGGATCTTGGAACACAAAGTAACAATACTTGTTAATGTGTCAATAGCTTGATTTGACAAATCAATATTGATATTCTGCGTATTAGCCAGTTTGCGTCAGCCCACCAATCGCATCAAGATGCCCTTACGTCTGGTGGGTCCTAATCTAACTAATTCCGAATTATGAATATTTTGATTTATTTAACAGCAGCATTTTTCATCTATTTAAAAAGGATGTGGATGTAAAAAATAAAATTTCCACACCTGACACCTAAGGAGTTACCGTCAACAGACTTGCAGCAATTTCCATAACATAACTAAGGAATTTGCAGTAAACTTGCGGTAAATGGAGCAAACATGGCTACGGCAGATGCAGGAAATACAGCCACTAACAAACCACAGGTCACTGCAGTTATTGTGGCTGAAACAGCCGCAACCACGTTGTCTGCACCACTGCAAGTGAACTACAAATTCCATACACATTGCATGAAAATTACGGCAAGTGTGCTGTAGGTGAGCCCTAAGGCAGCAAATGTAGAAATGTTAAATTTAAAAAAAAAAACATCCACAAATAGCTAAAAAATGCTGGAGTCAAAGGTAAATCTCAATTTAGATATGTCCCTCTCTATCTATATATAGTGAACACACCTTGAGATGGAGATGTGTGTGAACAGCCATCCCACCCGTCTCTTAGCTGTTCACAAAAACCTCTCCCTGTAAAAAAAAATATAGCAAAATTCTCAGCACTTGTAGTGCTGGAACGTAATATGATGGTTTCTATCACCAAATTGTAAAATTTGGATGATACACATCTATGATCTCATACTAAATGTGTGTTCATCTGTATATCTATATATGATAAATATCTATCTATCTATATATATATATATATATATATATATATATATATATGATAAATTCTGTACAAAAGGGATTTAATCTCCCCAAAAATAATTATATATATAACATGGCTATATAATAACCATGTAATTAATATCTTTAGAAATATGACTAAACTAATTTTTTTGTAGATTTAGTTTTTTTTTGTAAAAAAAAGTATCAGAACAGTATGAAAAAAAAGAAAAAGCTTAACGTAAAACATTATTACAGTATTTGACACTTTGTATGGAGCCACAAACTTCCACATTGATATGACACTTATATTTGAGACGTAAGAAAGGATTATAAGGAACTGCCCATGAATTATCAATCATGACGGAATGGTGTTCAAATGATGGTCCTGTTTGTCGTCGATACGTCGGATAGGCATCCTTTGCGATGACAGTCGAATCCTGAAATTGTTTGGGGAAACCTTTGCTACACTTCCCAAGATGCATACATGGTGAATTTGGCCTCAGTTCTCCACAGGGGCCATGAATCATGTGTTGCATGACGATCTTATGAAGCTGAGGGTAGGTGATAGGATCTGGTATTGTATTGTCAACTTCAATCTCTGTGCGTAATTTTGAGGTGGCATCCAAAATTATCAAAATGTGAGCATGAGGTAGCCCACGTTTCTGAAACTCAATGACATGAACCATGGCGCAAACTTTTCCAAATAATCCATTTTTAATGTCTTTTAACAGTACTTCAAGTTTTATTCTGAAGACCCGTGCCACCAAATCTGGCCTGTGTTCTACACATTGCCATGGTTCCAAATTGTTAGTGATCTCATTCCATTTGGGATTACATGTCATGGTGACAAATAGATCTGGGCGATCAAATTTAGTGACTATAGCCATGGCATCTTGATAACGCTGCTGCATATTTCTGGGGCTGCCTTCGAACGATGATGGTAGAATGACAGTTCTGCCAATGGGAATGCCTTTTTGAATGGATTTGTTGATGAGATGCTCTTGAAGTACGCAATAATCCTCGACTTTTAAATCTGACTGGTGATGACGGATAAAATTCAGTCGATTGGCCTCAATTTTCACATAAGCATCAACTAAATACTGCTGTGTCAATTTGCCACCATTCAAAACGGGATTAAACTGATTGCGGACAGACAGCACATAACAGTAATATTGGCAGGGGCTGGCTGGAGCCTCTAACCCCGGGTGGCACAGTTCTACAGCCAGCCCTGCCTTGAGAAGCGGGGGGGGGGGGATTATGGGGGTGCTGTCGGGCTGCCTTGAGAAGCGGGGGGGGGGGGGGGGGTGCTGTCGGGCTGCCTTGAGAAGCGGGGGGGGGGGGGTGCTGTCGGGCTGCCTTAAGAAGCGGGGGCGGGGGTGTGTGCTGTCGGGCTGCCTTGAGAAGCGGGGGGGGGGGTGCTGTCGGGCTGTCAGCACTGACCTTGCCTCATGCTGTCTCCGTGCCGTCCCAGCCGCAAGGCGGCGCGCCGGCCGCAAAGCGACACCCGCTGCCGGCCCGTTTCTGCAGGGGGCGGCCCTAATGGTGGACTATACCACCAGCCCAGGGGGCACCTGCCCCCCTGCCACCTGGGCCAGCCCGCCCCTGAATATTGGAGTTGTGTAACCCTGCGTTCACTTTTTCCTTGATGCTTCAGTCCATCATGCCAACCTTGTTCTCCGTAAGGGAAAAATAAAGGATAGAGTAACGCATCCAAGTTACTGTGAAGAATGCTGACCTGTTGTGTCTTTGGAGCCAAAGGATTTTGTGGATCGGGTTTTAAATGGATCAATATATCTCGGTTGAATGGTGGCTCCCCATTGTTATTTTCACATACAACAGTTACTTCGTTGACAGTTGGATTGTTATAGCGTCGAGGGTCTTGACTGCGGTCTTGTTTAAGTGCCATCGTAATATTTGGCATGACAGTGCCATTTCTTTCAGCCTTTTGTTGTTCTTCCTGTTCCACGTCACGGAGCATTTTGCATGCAGCTACAAAAGGATTGATGTTTTCTAATTGCAGAGCAATAATACTCATTAAAGTTGGATGGCATTGTAAATTTGGTTGACATTGCAAACGTTGTTCGTTGGCGGTAGCAGTATCCAAGATGTAAAGTTGAGCATACGTTGGAACTTGATCATCTGCCGGATGGTAGATTTGGCCATGTATGCGGAAACAGTAAGGGCCATGTCCAGGTGGTGGAGAAATATTGGCACCCATGGAGGCGAAAGCAAAAGAGCGGTTGATGGCTCGGATGTTGTCCATGAGATTACGACTGTACTCACTTTCACCTTTAAGTAAACGCTTGAATACCTCAGGGTATTCAGGGATAGGTATCTGGACCTTGCCCTTGTGACAGCAGAGTGTATAATTTTGGTCACATGGCATCTCAGCATGAAAATGTAGTGCCTGACAATATTGACATGTATATGTCATTGGACCACAGCTGTGCTCTACAATGGAAGTGTCATCATCGGTAAAACCAATGGGATGTATAAGGACAGTAGGAGGTAACAAAACATTATATTTTTTATGTAGGCCAACATATATCAGACGTTGCACTGCTTCAGGTTCCACACATTCGATGAATGAGGATGTAGATGGTATATGAAGCTGAGGCTGTCTGAATGTAGAGGTGGAAGCAGTGCGTGCGCGTCGTCGGTGTTGTTCCACAACAGAATTGTGTAAGCGGAGTTGTTTGGACTTAGGAGACTCCACACTGATACGTGTTTTTAAAGCAGTTTGAACTTACTTGCTGTGAGCCTGTTTGTCATATGTCGTCTCGGCAGCACAGTGTTTTCGCTTACGTGCACACTTTGCCGGTGGTAAAGGATGTTCAGTATGCGGCAATTCAACGGCTGTTGAGCTGGAAGCGGTGAGATCGGGAGAAGGTATGAATTGCTGCATTAACTTGCTCTTTCTGCGACGCTCCCGGGCTTTCAATCTCTGGCTTCTCTCTTCAGGAGACTCGTTGCACATGCGTTTGTAATACGCAGCCTTCCCTTTCTCCAATCGAATGCGTCTGTCTTCAGCAATCTCGGTGGTGCGCTTCTTACGCTTTGGTGTAGCCAATGCCGCTTTCTTGGCCACGTCATCATATTTCATACAGTCAGAACTTATGTTTCTGCGACGCTACCGGGCTGCCAGAGGCTTCTCTCTTCAGGAGACTCCTTGGCAATGCGTTGGTAATATGCAGCCTTCTTTTTGTCCAATTTAATGCGCCTGTCTTCAGCACTCTCCGTGCTGCGCTTCTTAGCCTTCGGTGCAGGCACAGGCGCTTTCTTGGCCACGTCAGCAGATTTCTCAGAGCTCATCATGTTAGCAAGTGTAATCACAATACAATGCAATGTGAAGTAGAATATGTTTGTTAAGGAAGATATGAATAGTGAGAGTATATACATGTACAATAGCAGGATTTTATTTGTTTAATTTTTGTAGAAAGAGTAAATGGAAATTTCTGTATATTTTTAAGTGGCAAAGACTTACTTATAGGGAGTGTATGTACTTGTAATTAGAAATGAATCTGTATTACAACCAATTAAAAAGAGACTTTAACGTCAGATGTATGACTAAGCAGCCGATGTAGTCCAAACTGTCAGGGTACCAATATAGTGCAGGTTTAGAAGGGGTTAATGTCCGACTGGCAGAACTCTATTAAAGTTGGAACTTATAATGATATCAAAACGGTGATTGAAGGAGTTAATGTCCCACCGTCACTCCCACAACAGACTAAGCAGTGTAAATTATATCCAAAATGGTGTGCAAGGGGTTAATGTACCACTGCCAGTACTAATACACAATCAAAAGTATGGAGTTAATGCTGAACTGGTATATAAGGGGTTAAATTCGCAGTGGCAGTACAAATGGAGGACTTTGAGTTTCAAATTTACCGCTGTAAGTAAGGCGCTATGCTCATTGGTCGCTATGTGCTGGCGCCGACCAATGAGCATAGCGCCTCACTTCGCATTGAGATACATAACGGTCTTTAGACCTATGCATGGCCGGGCCCTTGGTTCTATTTTCGGCCACGGCGCTCGGCTCTCGTCAGTCGTCGCCGGGGCGGGAGGCCCTGCAACGGCTCGCAATGGCCGCTTCGCCATAGATAGATATAGATAGAAAATATGATAGATATAGATAGATATAGATAGATGTAGATAGATAGAGATAGATAGATATAGATAGATAGTATAGATAGATAGATAAATAGATATAGATAGATAGATATAGATAGATGTAGATAGATAGAGATAGATAGATAGATAGATATAGATAGATATAGATAGATGTAGATAGATAGATAGATATAGATAGATAGATAGATAAATAGATATAGATAGATGTAGATAGATAAGATAGATAGATAGATATAGATAGATGTAGATAGATAGATATAGATAGATAGATAGATAGATAAATAGAGATAGATAGATAGATAAATAGATAGAGATAGACAGACAGATAGATAGATAAATAGATAGATAGATAGATAAATAGAAATAGATAGATAAATAGAGATAGATAGATAAATAGAGATAGATAAATAGATAGATAAATAGATAGAGATAGACAGACAGATAGATAGATAAATAGATAGAGATAGATAAATATATAGATATATAGATAGATAGAGATAGATAGATAAATAGATAGAGATAGATAGATAGATAGATAAATAGATAGATAGTTTGATAAATAGATAGAGATAGATAGATATAGATAGATAGATAGATAAAGATAGATACATAGATAGATATAGATAGATAGATAGATAAATAGATAGATAGATAAATAGATAGATAGTTTGATAAATAGATAGAGATAGAAAGATAGATAGAAAGATAAATAGATAGAGATAGATACATAGATAGAGAGAGATAAATAGATAAATAGATAGATAGACTATTTTTAATAAGTAGCAAAGATAATAGAAATAACACCCAAAAAGGACTCTAAAGGGTTAATATTGGTACTGTAAGTAGTACAATATATACATTAATAATAATTTTCTACCAAAAAAGATATCTTATCTGAATTTCTGTCAATAATGTACAGGAGTTGCTTCCTGACGTCACTGTGACAGGAATCGTCAAAGCAGGAATGACGTCTGAGGTAAAAATTCAAATTTCGCGGTCTAAAATGGCGGCCGCGAAATTTGAATTCATAAAATGGCGGTTTTCGCGAGACGCTATTCTGATTTGTCGCCGGCAGCACACAGCGACCAATCAGAATAGCGCCTCACTTCTCATAGAGATAGAATGGAGGACTTTGAGTTTCAAATTTCACGCTTAAGTTAGGCGCTATGCTGATTGGTCGCTGTGTGCTGGCGGTGACCAATCAGCATAGCGCCTCACTTCCCATAGAGATACATTAGCGGTGTTTCGCCGAATTTATGGCCGGGCCCCTGGTTCGATTTTCGGCCACGGGGCTCGGCTGTGGTTGGTGGTTGGACGGGGCCGGAGACTCACAATGGCCGCTTCGCGGCCATTGCTCGCGCTCAGGCAACGGCTCGCAATGGCCTCGCTGCGAGGCAGCCACGTCCACGACAACGGAAGTAGCGCCGAAACTTACGGAAGTGCGCTATGGCAATTATATATTAGAAGAACATCTTATAGTCCAGAAAATACGGTATGTCCTAAAATAATTCCCTCTCATTTAATTATACGACTCTCATGTTATTTGTACAATTTGTCCACACAATATATAATTTCTCCTAGTGCGAGTTATTCTTGATGATAACAAAACATGAATTTCCAGTAAATCTTTTTCACATTTCAGTCATGATAATGGCTACTGCCTGTGTGAGTTCTCTGGTGCCTGACAAGATTACATTTATCTGCAAAACACTTCCCACATTCTGAACATGAAAAAGGCTTTTCCCCTGTGTGAGTTCTCTGATGTATAACAAGATCTGATTTCTGTACAAAACATTTCCCACATTTTGAACATGAAAAAGGCTTCTCCCCTGTGTGACTTCTCTTGTGTTTAGCAAGACTTGATTTCTGTACAAAACATTTCCCACATTCTGAACATGAAAAAGACTTCTCCCCTGTGTGACTTCTCTGATGTTTAACAAGTTGTGGTTTATCTGCAAAACATTTCCCACATTCTGAACATGAAATATGCTTTTCTCCTGTGTATTTTCTCTGGTGACTAACAAGATTTGATTTAACTGCAAAACATTTTCCACATTCTGAACATGAAAAAGGCTTCTCCCCTGTGTGGGTTCTCTGGTGAATAACAAGATCTGATTTACATGTAAAACATTTCCCACATTCTATACATGAAAAAGGCTTCTCCCCTGTGTGACTTCTCTTGTGTTTAGCAAGACTTGATTTCTGTACAAAACATTTCCCACATTCTGAACATGAAAATGGCTTCTCCCCTGTGTGAGTTCTCTGGTGAATAACAAGTTGTGGTTTATCTGCAAAAGATTTCCCACATTCTGAACATGAAAAAGGCTTCACCCCTGTGTGACTTCTCTGGTGTGTAACCAGACTAGATTTATGTGTAAAAAATTCCCCACATTCTGAACATGAAAAATTCTTCTCCCCTGTGTGAGTTCTCTGGTGTGTAACAAGAGGTGATTTTTGTGTAAAACATTTCCCACATTCTGAACATGAAAAAGGCTTCTCCCCTGTGTGAGTTCTCTGATGTCTTACAAGATCTGATTTCTGGTTAAAACATTTCCCACATTCTGAACATGGAAAAGGCTTCTCCCCTGTGTGAGTTCTCTGGTGTATAACAAGATCTGATTTCTGGTTAAAATATTTCCCACACTTGGTACAAGAAAATCTCTTTTTCTCTGTGTGAATTTTTTGATGTTTAACAAAAGATGTTTCAAGGGGAAAACGATTTCCATATTCTGAAGGTGAAAGTGGCTTCTTTGCTGTAAGAGCAGTTTGGTTTTTAATGCCTCTTTTGTGACTTTTATTCTTCTTAGTAGTCTGTGATGATTCAGCAGATTGGACCTGTTTCATAGGATCAGATGACAGATCTTTGCTGTGGAGGGATGATGGGATATCTGGGGTAATGACATTCACATCAATTGTATCCTGGGTGGTTTCTAGTTCATCTGATTTATATATTGAAGATGTCAGTTCTCCTTCTGATCTCCTGGTACAGTCATCTGAACAGAATAAATACAATTATTATTTTGTGAATAAATTATACATGAAATTAATTTTTTTGAAGATTTCTACTGAAAATATCCATAAAAATGGCAAAAAGACAATGATAGCTCAGTCTAATAGGAGACCTCATAGCATGGACCAGTAGAGCAGAGTGTTCAGCCTACTGTCTCTCCCCCCATTGCCCTGTAGAATGTAAGCCCACAAGGGCAGGGTCCTCTCTCCCCTCTGTACCTGTCTGTCACTGTTAGTTTGTTCATTGTATTTATAACTGGTTTATATGTAACTTTCTCATGTACAGACCATGGAATCAATGGTGCTCTATAAATAATAATAATAATAATAATAATAATAATAATAACTGCGTCTTCATTCTGTCTCCCAAATATTGGAATAAGAAGCTACAAAAAAGTTATGTAGATGAAAATAACAATAAAAACTTCTACTCAACCTGCAATAAATAAGACCCCATTTATATGAAGGGTTTCCACATTGTTAGTGGCTCAAAACATCTGTAGAATAGCAACATGTCTTCCATTAACCAACCCAGGAAAATCAGCTCCATAAGTCATATCTCCCCCTCGCATCTGAGGCTTGTGGAGTGCCCAAACTACATATAGCATCTATGTACAGTATATCACAAAAGTGAGTACACTCCTCACATATTTGTAAATAGTGTATTATATCTTTTCTTGAGACATCACTTTGATACAATGTAAAGTAGTCAGTGCACAGAATGTGTAACAATGTAACTATGGTGCGACCTCTAAATAATGCAACACAGGGTCAGTAATTCCTAAACTCCTGGCAACAAAAGTGAGTACACCCTTACGGGAAAATTGTTAAATTGTGCCTAATTAGTCATTTTTCCTCCCTCATGTCATGTGACTCATTAGTGATACAAGGTCACATGAGTAAATGGGGAGCAGGTGTGATAAATCTGGTGTTATCATTCACTCACTCTCTCATACTGGTCACTGGAGCTCAACCCTGTCCACGAAGGCTCACAATCTATAAGGGTGGACATGCGCCGATCATGGGACGGTGCGGTGGTCAGGTCTCATTGTAGTCCACAGGCAAGGCGGAAAAGGTCAATCTTCAGGTTTCTTTTGAAGTTTCCAAGGTTAGGCGAGTATCTAATGTGTTGGGGGAGAGAGTTCCAGAGTATGGCGGATGCACGTTACAAGTCTTGTATGGAGTTGTGAGAGGATGAGATAAGGGAGGAGTAGAGAAGGAGCTCCTGGGAGGATCATAGGTTGCCTGCGGGCAGGAAGCAGGAGACCATGTCAGAAATGTATGGGGCAATAAGGTGATGGATGGCTTTATATGTCATGGTTAGAGTTTTATATCGGGATCTCTGAGGGATGGGGAGCCAGTGGGGGGCTTGGCGGAGGTGGGAGACAGAGGAGTAACGGGGAGACAGGTAAATTAGATGAGCATCGGAGTTTAGGACATTGGAGAGGTGCAAGGGAAGTAGCAGGGAGGCCGGTGAGCAGGAGGTTGCAGTAGTCAAGGCGAGAGCTAATGAGAGCATGAACAAAGGTTTTAGCCATGTCGTGGACAAGGAAAGAGCGAATCTGGGAAATGTTTTTGAGCTGGAGTCTGCAGGAGGTGGCGAGGGCTTGGATGTGAGGTCTGAAGGAGAGGGAAGAGTCAAAAGTAACCCCAAGGCACCTAGCGTGTGGGACAGGGGAGAGTGAGCAGCCAGTGGTCACTACTCACCTGGGCGGTGATCTGTAGGGATCTCCTCTGTCCTCCGCTCATCACCCCTCACATAGGTCTCTGGAGGATTAATATGGGGCAGATCTTCACCCTGAAACAAAGATTATAAAGTCACAGACAGATGGAGAAGTCCCATCTATGATCAGCTGTAATCTGCCATCTCCACCGTTCTCATTACACAAGTATAACACATCTAATAGTGGAGGAGAAAACAAGACTGAGACAAGATCTTCACAGCCGTCTACACATCATAGGGAGATCTCATCACACCTTCTCTCCATCTACCTGATGATCCGGAGGAACATCGGGATCTTCTTCTTTACAGTCCTGTGGGAGAAGAGGACGGGGACATCTCTCTGGTGTTGTCCTCTTACTGGATAGACCTGGAGGAGACACATACAGGACTGAATTCATTCTTTACATACAGATCATTATAGGCCGTGTGGATTTAGTCCTGTCTATTACCTGCTGATGTGAGGGGATCCTCCATCATGACTATGTCCTTGTACAGATCTCTGTGTCCTTCTAAATACTCCCACTCCTCCATGGAGAAATAGACGGCGACGTCCTGACATCTTATAGGAACCTGACACATACAATGATAGCGCGGTCATCATTCCCCCATCCCTTCATAGCGTTACTGTATAATGTCCCAGCAGCAGCATTCCCAGCAGTGTCACCTCTCCAGTCAGCAGCTCCATCATCTTGTAGGTGAGTTCTCGGATCTTCTGCTCATTGATGTCCTCATGTATCAGGGGGTGAGGTGGAGGCCCCGTGATTGGGCTCAGGGCTCTTCCCTCACACTGTACAGGCTCCTGACAGCACAGATCACTCCAGCTCTTCTTCACCACTGTGTAATCCTGGTTATGGAGAGGAGACACATTAATAAATCTCCAGTCTCCAGACATTTCCAGAGTCCTCACCTCTCCTGTCCTCTGTTCTTCTGTCCATAGATAAGAATGATGTGATGTGACATCTCTCACCTCTCCAGTAACAAGGAAGAGGATCTCTAGGGTGAGGGGTAAGATCCTCTCCGCCATCTTGTCCCTGTCCAGATCCATCCTTGATGGTCAATCAGGAGAATTCTCTTCTATAGAAGATGTGAGAGGATCCGATATTGTAGAGACCTGAATGGGGGAAGATGAACTTACTGGTATGACATCACTTCCTGTCACATGATACAGTATGTATTGCTTCCAGGTGTGATGTAATTTCCTGTCACATGATCATCACAAACCACATATGTGGCTGCTCTGTGCTGACAAGACCTGTGATGATGTCACATGAGGGGAGGAGTCAGGGGTCACATGATCAGCTCCTCAGTGTATAAGGGACTGTGTGTGTACAAGGTGTACGGAGCCGAGTGTGTACGAGGTGTACGGAGCGGAGCCGAGTGTGTGTACGGAGCGGAGCCGAGTGTGTACGAGGTGTACGGATCGGAGCCGAGTGTGTACGAGGTGTACGGAGCCGAGTGTGTACGGAGCAGAGCCGAGTGTGTACGAGGTGTACGGAGCAGAGCCGAGTGTGTACGAGGTGTACGGAGCGGAGCCGAGTGTGTACGAGGTGTACGGAGCGGAGCCGAGTGTGTACGAGGTGTACGGAGCGGAGCCGAGTGTGTACGAGGTGTACGGAGCAGAGCCGAGTGTGTACGAGGTGTACGGAGCGGAGCCGAGTGTGTACGAGGTGTACAGAACGGAGCCGAGTGTGTACGAGGTGTACGGAGCGGAGCCGAGTGTGTACGAGGTGTACGGAGCGGAGCCGAGTGTGTACGAGGTGTACGGAGCGGAGCCGAGTGTGTACGAGGTGTACGGAGCGGAGCCGAGTGTGTACGAGGTGTACGGAGCGGAGCCGAGTGTGTACGGAGCGGAGCCGAGTGTGTACGGAGCGGAGCCGAGTGTGTACGAGGTGTACGGAGCGGAGCCGAGTGTGTACGAGGTGTACGGAGCGGAGCCGAGTGTGTACGAGGTGTACGGAGCGGAGCCGAGTGTGTACGAGGTGTACGGAGCGGAGCCGAGTGTGTACGAGGTGTACGGAGCGGAGCCGAGTGTGTACAACCTGTATGACTTAAAGCCTTACATGTTTGACCTGTTCAGAGTGGAGCGCTGTATGTACAGAGTGAAGCCATGTGAGTACGACATGTATGGAGCAGAGCCGTGTGTGTACAAGGTGTATGGAGCCGTGTGTGTACGACATGTACGTAGAAGGTCTTAGAGATAGCTCAAAATGGGCAGCAATAATGGAGTGTGCCAGTGGGTTATCATCTGTCATAATTTGTCTGCAAAGATGCATTTACTTAACTGCGCATGGATTTGCCATTGTTTTCAATCCACATTTTCCAGTTAATGTAGGGGTGTTAGTGTGACGGCACAGCCTTTTCAATGTGTGTTGTGGGGCAACCTCATCGAGTCACATGGGCTCCAATACCACCTCTACGCTGACGATACCCAGCTCTATCTGGCCCTGATATCTCCTCCCTTTTATCCTAAATTCCTCCATGCCTATCCGCCATTGCATCCTTTTACATCCGCTTCCTAAAACTCAACATGGACAAGACCGAATTCATCGTCTTTCCCCCAAACAACCCCCCCCGCTCCCTGACCTATCCATCACCATCAATGACTGCACACTATCACCCCTCCCCCACACCAAGTGCCTCGGGGTAATCCTTGACTCCTCCCTCTCCTTCAAGCCCCACATCCAAGACCTCGCCACCTCCTGCCGACTCCAACTAAAAAACATTGCCCATATCCGTTCCTTCCTTGACCACAACACAGCCAAGACACTTGTCCATGCCCTCGTCATCTCCCGCCTGGACTACTGCAACCTCCTGTTCACCGTTCTCCCTGCCTCCTCCCTCGCACCTCTCCGCGCCATCCTCAACTTTGCTGCCCGACTCATCCACCTATCTCCCCGTTAATCGCCCGCCTCCCCCCTCCGCCGAGCCCTCCACTGGCTCCCCATCCCCCAGCGATCTCGCTTCAAAACGCTAACCCTGACATACAAGGCCATACACAACCTGTCCCCTTCCTACATCTCCGACCTGGTCTCCCGCTACCTCCCCTCACGCAACTTGCGCTCCTCTCAGGAACTCCTTCTCTCAACCCCCCGCATTTCCACCTCCCACAACCGCACACAAGACTTCTCTCGTGCTTCTGCCAGACTCTGGAACTCTCTCCCCCACCACATCAGACACTCCCCAACCTGGGAACCTTCAAGAAAAACCTGAAGACCCACCTCTTCCTACAAGCCTACAACACACACAGACCTAATCCACTGCACCATCCCACCTCTCTCTCTCCCCACCCCCTCTAGACTGTGAGCCCTCGCGGACAGGATCCCCGGCCCTATTGTACCCGTACGATTGTTTTGTCGATTTATCGTCGTTTTTCGAACACTTGTCTTTGTCTACCCTCTAACTTGTACAGCGCTATGTATCCTAATAGCACTATATAAATACCTAATAATAATAATAATTAGGCCAGACCTATTGATCTTTTGTTTGTTAATTCATGTTTGTTAAGTTTTTGTTTCTTAGACTGCTCAGAGACTCCATTGTCTTAGCGTGTTGATTGCAAACTAACTGTAAATTAACTCAGCCCCCTTTTGTCTCAATCATTCAGAGGAGAATTTTGTGTGCAGCCCACTGGGACGGGGTACTCGGTGTCGGACCGGGGTATCATGGGGTATCACAGATGTCTTGGTCCGGACCGTGTCCCGAGCCCACAAGTAAAGGTTGGGGGTTATTTACAGGGGATAGAGTCGAGACGCCACCCAGAGTATTGTGGTCAGAGGGGCCACCGCCGCCTGGTTACAGCTGGGGATGGTGGCTTAGGAGCAGCTGAGGTGGTAAGCCCTCTCTGGGTAGGGCTATAGGTCCCCAGGGCAGGAATGGTAGAAGTCTATGTGGTTATGATGGGGGTTATAGTCGACACAGGCACTTACTTTGCAGTTGCAGCCTTTCCAATCTGTCTGTGAGGAGAGCACTCTCCGGCTCTGCAGGAGAAATATTGGGCAAATGGTGCAATTAACAGACAGACTAACAGTTTGAAGTTTCTTTTGGTCTTTTACTTGGGATGTAATTCAGTAAAGTATTGTCCACGGAGTCTGTTTGGGGTTCAGGGTCTCTCCCACCAAGCCGGATCGTCTTGGCTCCCTTTCTACGCTGTGTGTGGCCCCTGCTGCTGTATAAGCTCTGCTGCGGGCCCTGTTCCTCCTCCCGGGTACCAGTCTGATAGACAATTTGAGTCCTTTATATCTATCCTGAACTCTGTGGCGTTGCTGTATTCTGGTACAGGTGAAGAATGTGGAATCTTCACTTCCCCGGTGTTCACTGTGCTGCATGTGTCATGCACAGCCTCAGATTCGGTATCTGTTCTGTGCGCTCCTCTGGGGTGAGTTTTAGGTTAACTCGGTCTCCCAGGTGTGTTCCTCTCTGTTCTTGTCTCCTTTCCTCAGACCCTGGCTTGGCCTTGAACTGGTCAGTGGACCTCGGGCTGAGCTTAGCACAGCTCTTTTACACCCAGGTTGTCTTCACAGGCCTCCTAGGAACTGCACTGCCCACTTCCTCTCCACACCAGAATATATAGGGGAGCAACTTGGTCTCCCCCTTCTGGCCTGGAGGTGCTGGGGTTGTGTGGGGAGTTAACCCTTTGTGTTGTTACTGTCGCACATGAACCCTGGGGTGCCACATATGCAGTTGGATTGAACTACCACCAATCCTGTAAGAATACAATATACCCTGAAGTGAAGGCTCAAGATATAAAAAGGACTTGCTTCAGTCACCAGGAGATATATGCTACATGTCAACAGCCTAGGGGTTATTACTCTCTCAGTGAGTGCCTGCTAAAAAGGGGTGCTGCTGCACTGGGGTAGTTTTCCTTGGTATCCCCAAAGGTATGAATATTCTAATCCCTGGTGAGCCAATGGAAAATTGAGACTCTGTTACCTGTTACATCAAGTGTACTTGTTAGGTATGCATTATGCCTTTGACTGTTGAGGATCCAATAAAGTCTAACCAATGTGTGGTTCCCTCACCCTGTGTTTTCGGAGTACTGTCACGCCCATGGTTGGATGAGCCCTTGTCCATGAGGTCTTTCTAAAGGCGGCTGAAGCAGCGGACAAGAGCACCCACTGACCCCATGTCTCCACAATTGATTGCAGCAATGGAATACTACTCAGCCTGGTTCATCCAGGAGAGCTGCAGGGGACTGGTGCTCGTGGACACCATCCAAGGGATCAACAGTCATAGGTGAGGCATACCGGTTTTGGACACCGTCTTGTCCAACTCCACCAGTTCAGCCTTGGAAGAGGACCAGAATGGTCATACAGCCTCAGCAGTACACGGTTACTACAGGAGCTGTGCCATATTCAACAGATTGAATACAGGGACACTGACACCCAGTCAAATTTGATCTCGGAATAGGTCCATTGGGATGCCAGAATAATGTGGAGGATGATGAGGACCCCACCAAGAATAACCCAAAGGATTTAAACTGTTTGCCACTACATCATGTATCCATTGACAGTCTGGAAACAACCCCGTCCCAATCAGCCTGAATCAAGGATTTGTTGGCCACATTGGGGTCAAAAGCCTCAAGAGTGGAGAGGAGAGGGCATGTGTTCTGAAATTAGTGTAAAGAATTCCAGTTGACCGACTGCTAGCACCAACCACTCGAGTAGGATTGTCCTGCTACCTAGCAGAAGTCCCAACATGAAAAAGATCTACAAACAAGGCCTGTGACGTGCCCAATCCACAGCGCTGTCATACGTGTGGGTGCCTTGGACATATGGTATGGACAAAGATTGTCTCCAAAGCTAGGGCCTCACCGGTCAAGGTCAGTGACATGCAGGGCCAGGGATTATGAGTCTCTGATTCTGCCATGTCCCTGATAAGCCCAGATATTGTTACGTCAGAAGACCATACCTGGTTACCAAATGACCATCTCTCTAGATGAGGGTCAGCGCTTGAACATCCCTCTGGCATGTGTGTAGTTGGACTGGGAGGACACTGTCAGGAAAAGATACACATTATTTTAAGATGTTTGACAATCAGCCAGAGCTAGCATACTCTCAGCCCCTTGTTTGCTCGTAAGGGGACCTGTGTCCATCTCTCTTCTATTACCCCCCCAGTAAGGAATGTTTATGGCCCAAGCCAGGTCATCAACCTGAACTAAAGGACTATGATTAATCTTTCTTTATATTTCTTTGATATATACAAACACGCAGCATAGATCATGTTAAAAAAAAAAGGCAGAATTAAACAAGTATCTCTAGTAGGGCATCCGCTGGCCTACATTGAGCCAGATTCTAGGCAACTCAGTAGTCAGTTGTAATCCTCCGCATCATTCGTATATAAGGTTTAACCATGTTAATAACTAAACACTAACCAACCTAAACAAGTGCTCCTCTCAGAGCTGGGGATAGAATGCTATCCATATAGGGGTGGTGAGTTGATGAACCACATCTTGTTTAACATTTACTCTTGAAATATAGGGTAAGGGTATTAGAATAAAGAAGAGGGATGAGAGAGGTAAATATGGAAGAGGGGAAGAGAATACGGGGAGGTGTGGAATGATGGGTCGGGAGGTTAAGGAAAAAGGAAGGGAGACGGGAGGGGATCAGGCATTCCCCCCTCAGGGCTGGCCAAACAACTCGAGATATCTCGGGGAATACAAAAATGTCTCCCAGTATCCCCACATGGATACAAATTTGTCACTGGAGCCATTAAGCTCCGCAGTGAGATCTTCCATTCTATACAGACGATCGATGCATTTCCGTCAGCCAGTCTGTCAAGGGGGGGCAGACTGCCTTTTTCCAATATCTCGGAATGACTGTATGGGCTGCCTCCATGCAAAACCGCGAAATATCTTTCTTTTGAGATTTGATGGAGCCCGGGAGCCAGGGCCGCACCTATCATGAGGCAAGTTGAGTACTCTACCTCAGGCGCAGCTCCTGTTGATAAAATGGGGGCGGCATCTGCGGGGCTCGCTTTATCAGATGCCGCCCGGTGCCTGTATTGAGCCTCTCTTCTATCCCTGACACTCTATTGTCTCCTGCGCTGCCGCCCGCTTCTTAATAGTGTGGACTGTGTGGCTGCTTTCACCCGCTGGGTTCAGCAATGAGATAGGGAGCGTGTCCTGCAGAGGAGAATACTGGCCAATGAACGCTCTCATATCAGAATAATAGAAGAGCTGATTGGCCAGTGTTCTCCTCCTGCAGGGCGGGAAGAAGTGAGAGCCCGGCAAAGAAGATTTAGAGAAGATACCTGGCTGTCCTGGAGCTGAAAGACGAGGAGGAGAAGTGGCCCCGGTCACAAGGTGACAGATCTCCTGCTGTGCACAGTCCCAGCAGAGAGAAGGAGGGAGGGGCAGGGATCCGACTGCTGAGAGCAGGGGAAGCTACACATGTGCCCCCCTCCTGCAGCACAGAGGAGTGTGTGAGAGGTATCTCTGTAAAATGAGTGTGTGAGTTGTGTGTCTTCTGTGTGTGAATTGTGCGTGTGTATGTGTCTTCTGTGTGTGAATTGTGCGTGTGTATGTGTCTTCTGTGTGTGAATTGTACGTGTGTATGTGTCTTCTGTGTGTGAATTGTGCGTGTGTATGTGTCTTGTGTGTGAGTTGTGTGTCTTCTGTGTGTGAATTGTGCGTGTGTATGTGTCTTCTGTGTGTGAATTGTGCGTGTGTATGTGTCTTCTGTGTGTGAATTGTTGTTGTGTATTGTGTCTTGTGTGTGATTGTGTGTCTTGTTGTGAATTGTGCGTGTTATGTGTCTCTGTGTGTGAGTTGTGTTTCTGTATGTGTTCTGTGTGTGTTGTTTTTCTGTATGTGTCTCCTGTGTGTGAGTTGTGTTTCTGTATTGTCTTCTGTGTGTGTTGTTTTTCTGTATGTGTCTTCTGTGTGTGAGTTGTGTCTGTATGTGTCTTGTGTGTGATGTTGTCTTAGTGTCTTCTGTGTGAGTTGTGTTTCTGTATGTCTTCTTTTGTGAGTTGTGTGTCTGTATGTGTCTTCTGTGTGTGAATTGTTGCGTCTGTATGTGTCTTCTGTGTGTGATTTGTGTTTTGTGTCTTCTGTGTGAGTTGTGTGTCTGTATGTGTCTTCTGTGTGTGAATTGTTGCGTCTGTATGTGTCTTCTGTGTGTGAGTTGTGCGTCTGTATGTCTTCTGTGTGTGTTGTTTTCGTATGTTCCTGTGTGTGAGTTGTGTTTCTGTGTGTCTTTGATGTGTGATTGTGTGTCTGTATGTGTCTTCTGTGTGTGAATTGTGCGTGTGTATGTGTCTTCTGTGTGTGAATTGTGCGTCTGTATTGTCTTCTGTGTGTGTGTTTCGTATGTTCTTCGGGTGTGTTGATTTGTCGGGGTATGTTCTTCTGTGTGTGATTGTGTCTGTATGTGTCTTCTGTGTGTGAAATTGTGCGTGTTGTGATTCTTGTGTGTGATTGTGTCTTCTGTCTGTGTGTGATTGTGCGTCTGTATGTGTCTTCTGTGTGTGAATTGTGCGTGTGTATGTGTCTTCTGTGTGTGAATTGTGCGTGTGTATGTGTCCTTGTGTGTGAGTTGTATGTCTTCTGTGTGTTGTTTGTGCGTGTGATGTGTCTTCTGTGTGTGATTGTCGTCTGTATGTGTCTTTGTGTGTGAGTTGTGTTTCTGTGTGTAATTGTGCTCTGTATGTGTCTTTTGTGTAATTGTCTTGATGTGTCCTGTGTGTGAGTTGTGTTTCTGTATGTGTTCTGTGTGTGTTGTTTTTCTGTATGTGTCTCCTGTGTGTGAGTTGTGTTTTCTGTATGTGTCTTCTGTGTGTGAGTTGTGTTTCTGTATGTCTTCTGTGTGTGAGTTGTGTGTCTGTATGTGTCTTCTGTGTGTGAATTGTTGCGTCTGTATGTGTCTTCTGTGTGTGATTTTGTGTTTCTGTATGTCTTCTGTGTGAGTTGTGTGTCTGTATGTGTCTTCTGTGTGTGAATTGTTGCGTCTGTATGTGTCTTCTGTGTGTGAGTTGTGTGTCTTCTGTTGTGTGAGTTGTGTGTCTGTATGTGTCTTCTGTGTGTGAATTGTTGCGTCTGTATGTGTCTTCTGTGTGTGAGTTGTGCGTCTGTATGTGTCTTCTGTGTGTGTTGTTTTTCCGTATGTCTCCTGTGTGTGAGTTTGTTGTTTCTGTATGTCTTCTGTGTGTGAGTTGTGTTTCTGTATGTGTCTTTGTGTGTGAATTGTGCGTCTGTATGTGTCTTCTGTGTGTGAATTGTGCTTCTGTATGTGTCTTCTGTGTGTGAGTTTGTGCGTCTGTATGTGTCTTCTGTGTGTGAATTGTGCGTGTGTATGTGTCTTCTGTGTGTGAATTGTGCGTTGTATGTGTCTTGTGTGTGAGTTGTGTGTCTTCTGTGTGTGAAATGTGCGTGTGTATGTGTCTTCTGTGTCTGAATTGTACGTGTGTGTGTCTTCTGTGTGTAAATGTGCGTGTTAGTTCTTGTGTGTGAGTTGTGTGTCTTCTGTGTGTGAATTGTGTGCGTGTGTATGGTGCTCTGTGTGTGAATTGTGCGTGGTATGTGTCTTCTGTGTGTGAATTGTGTGTAGTGTTTGTGTGGAGTGATGTCTTCTGTGTGTGAATTGTGCGTGTGATATGTCTTCTGTGTGTGAATTGTGCGTAGTCTGTATGTGTCTTCTGTGTGGAATTGTGCTTCGTGTGTGATTGTGCGTGTGTATGTCTTCTTGTGGGGGGGGGGGGGGGGGGGGGGGGGGGGGGATGTTCTGTGTGTGATTGTCGTCTGTGTGTCTGTGTGTGAGTTGTGTGTTTTCTGTGTGTGAATGTGCGTGTATGTGTCTCTGTGTGTGATTGTTGTATGTGTCTTGTGTGTGAGTTGTGTCTCTTTATGTTCTGTGTCTCGTGTGTGATTGTGTTGTATGTGTCTTCTGTGTGTGAATTGTGCTGTGTATTGTCTTGTGTGTGATTGTATGTCTTCTGTGTGTGAATTGTGCGTGGCATGTGTCTTCTGTGTGTGAATTGTGCTCTGTATGTGTCTTCTGTGTGTGAATTGTGGTGTGTATTGTCTTGTGTGTGAGTTGTTGCTCTGTATGTGTCTTCTTGTGTGTGTTTTTCTGTATGTGTCTCTGTGTGTGTGTGTTTCTGTATGTGTCTTCTGTGTGTGATTGTGTCTGTATTGTCTCTGTGTGTGTTTTGTTGTGTCTCTGTGTGTGAGTTGTGTTTCTGTATGTGTCTTCTGTGTGTGATTGTGTTTCTGATGTCTTCTGTGTGTGAGTTGTTTCTGTATGTGTCTCTGTGTGGTGTTGTTTGTATGTGTCCTGTGTGTGAGTTGTGTTTCTGTATGTCTTTGTGTGGTTGTGTTTCTGTATGTGTCTTCTGTGTGTGAATTGTGCGTCTGTATGTGTCTTCTTGTGTGTGAGTTTTGTAGTGTCTTCTGTGTGTGAGTTGTTGCTCTGTATGTGTCTTCTGTGTGTGAATTGTTGCGTGTGTTGTTCTTCTGTGTGTGATTGTGCGTCTGTATTTGTGTATTTCTTGTTTTGTGTTGTTTTTTGTATGTCTCCTGTGTGTGAGTTGTGTTCTGTATTCTTCTGTTGTGATTGTGTTTCTGTATGTTCTTCTGTGTGTGAATTGTGCGTCTGTATGTGTCTTTGTGTGTGAGTGTTGTATGTGTCTTCTGTGTGTGATTGTGCGTCTGTATGTGTCTTCTGTGTGTGAATTGTGCGTTGTATGTGTCTTCTGTGTGTGAATTGTGCGTGTGTATGTGTCTTGTGTGTGAGTTGTATGTCTTCTGTGTGTAATTGTGCGTGTGCATGTGTCTTCTGTGTGTGAATTGTGCGTGTGTTAGTGTCTGTGTGTGAGTTGTGTGTCTTCTGTGTGTGAATTGTGCGTCTGTATGTGTCTTCTGTTGTGAATTGTGCGTGTGTATGTGTCTCCTGTGTGTGAGTTGTGTTTCTGTATGTGTTCTGTGTGTGTTTTTTTCTGTATGTGTCTCCTGTGTGTGAGTTGTGTTTCTGTATGTGTCTTCTGTGTGTGAGTTGTGTTTCTGTAGTCTTCTGTGTGTGAGTTGTGTGTCTGTATGTGTCTTCTGTGTGTGAATTGTTGGTCTGTATGTTCTTCTTGTGTGAGTGTGTTTCTGTAGTCTTCTGTGTGAGTTGTGGTCTTATGTCTCTGTGTGTGAATTGTTGCGTCTGTATGTGTCTTCGTGTGTGAGTTGTGTGTCTTCTGTGTGTGATTGTGTGTCTGTATGTGTCTCTGTGTGTGAATGTTCGTCTGTAGTGTCTTCTGTGTGTGAGTTGTGCGTCTGTATGTGTCTTCTGGTGTGTTGTTTTTCCGTATGTCTCCTGTGTGTGAGTTGTGTTCTGTATGTTTCTGTGTGTGATTGTTTTCTGTATGTGTCTTCTGTGTGTGAATTGTGCGTCTGTATGTGTCTTCTGTGTGTGAATTGTGCTTCTGTATGTGTCTCTGTGTGTGAGTTGTGCGTTGTATGTGTCTTCTGTGGTGATTGTGGTGTGTATGTGTCTTCTGTGTGTGAATTGTGCGTGTGTATGTGTCTTGTGTGTGAGTTGTGTGTCTTCTGTGTGTGAAATGTGCGTGTGTATGTGTCTTTGTGTCTGAATTGTACGTGTGTATGTGTCTTCTGTGTGTGAAATGTGGTGTGTATGTGTCTTGTGTGTGAGTTGTGTGTCTTCTGTGTGTGTTGTGGTGTGTATGTGCTTCTGTGTTGGATTGTGCGTGTGTTGTGTTTCTGTGTGTAATTGTGGGTGTATGTGTCTTGTGTGTGAGTTGTATGTCTTCTGTGTGTGATTGTGTTGTATGTCTTCTGTGTGTGAATGTGCTGTGTGTATGTGTCTTGTGTGTGTGAGTTGTGTGTCTTCTGTGTGGAATTGTGGTGTATGTGTCTTCTGTGTGTGAATTGCGTGTGTATGTGTCTTCTGTGTGTGATGTGCGTGTGTATGTGTCTTGTGTGTGAGTTTATGTCTTCTGTGTGTGATTTGTGTCTGTGTCTTCTGTGTGTGAATTGTGGTCTGTATGTGTCTTCTGTGTGTGAATTGTGCGTGTGTATGTCTTGTGTGTGATTGTGTCGTTTTTGTGTGTGAATGTGCGTGTATGTGTCTCTGTGTGTGAATTGTGCGTCTGTATGTGTCTTCTGTGTGTGAATTGTGCGTGTGTATGTGTCTCTGTGTGTGAGTTGTGCGTCTGTATGTGTCTTTGTGTGTGTTGTTTTTCTGTGTGTTTGTGTGTGTTGTGTTTGTATGTGTCTTCTGTGTGTGAGTTGTGTTTCTGTATGTCTTCTGTGTGTGTTTTTTTTTATGTGTCTCCTGTGTGGATTGTGTTTCTGTATGTTTCTGTGTGTGTTGTTTTTCTGTATGTGTCTCCTGTGTGTGAGTTGTGTTTCTGTATGTGTCTTCTGTGTGAGTTGTGTTTCTGTATGTCTTCTGTGTGTGAGTTGTGTGTCTGTATGTGTCTTCTGTGTGTGAATTGTTGCGTCGTATGTGTCTTCTGTGTGTGATTGTGTTTCTGTATGTCTTCTGTGTGAGTTGTGTGTCTGTATGTGTCTTCTGTGTGTGAATTGTTGCGTCTGTATGTGTCTTCTGTGTGTGAGTTGTGGTCTTCTGTGTGTGAGTTGTGTGTCTGTATGTGTCTTCTGTGTGTGAATTGTTGCTGTTCTGTATGTGTCTTCTGTGTGTGAGTTGTGTGTGCTCTGTGTGTGATTGTGTCTGTATGTGTCTTCTGTGTGAGTTTGTGTCTGTATGTGTCTTCTGTGTGTGATTGTGTGTCTGTATTTGTCTTCTGTGTTGTGATTGTGTCTTCTGTGTGTGAGTTGTGTCTGTGTGTCTCTGTGTGTGAGTTGTGTAGCCTTCTGTGTGTGAGTTTGTATCTGTGTGTCTCTGTTGTTGTGTAGTTGTCTCTGTGATGAGTTGTGTCTTCTGTGTATTGTTGATGTGCCTGTGTGTTGCTATGTATGTGTGTCTGTGTGTGAGTTGTTTCTGTGTGTGATGTGCCTGTCCTTCGTGTGAGTTGCATGTGTGTGTAATTGTGTATATCTGTGTGATGTGCTTCTGTGTGTGTAGTGTTGTGTCTCTGTGTGGATTGTTGATATCTTTGAGTAATTGAAGTGTGTGTTATACACTTGTCATGATGCATGTTCTGTGTATATCATGTGTCCTGTGTGTATCTGTTATTTAGCATGTGTGTACTATAGGATGTGTGATATCGGTGTCTGTGTGACTGTGATCTACTGTGTATGTAAGATCATCTTTGTAGTATTGTGTTTGTATACATTGAATCATAATGTAATTGTAACCCACCTATGATGACATTTACTATACATAGAGTGATGAGGACTGTGTCTGTAAGGAAAGCTGTGCCAGTGTTTTTGTTCTGTAGATTTCGCCAAGCACATTGCCATTGATGCTCCTACATTCTGACTCTTTGTGTGTTGTTGGATTGCATTGATCACATCTTGTATTTGGACAACTTTTTTCTCTGTCTCTAAATTTAAATGTCCACTAATGTAGTCATTTGATAAGAAAGATACGGCTCTGTATGAACCAGATTTAAAGAGGACCTGTCACCAAACCAGGCATGGTGATCTAATTACAGCACTAATTATACTGATTGAAAAATAATTTACGCGTGTGGGGGGCGCTGTTCTGCAGCTCGCCTCAGGCAGCAGAGAGGCTAGGTTCACCCCTGCCGGGAGCATTAAGAGTAAGGCAACCTTTGGTGACCTTTCCACATCACTGCCGCTCATCTCTTTGTATGTAGAAGAGACACCATCCCAAAAGGGCTGTATTTTGTCACAACTCCACCAAATGTGGGTCATAGTCCCCCTCCCCACAAGACACCTCCAACATCTATCTGTCTCTGACGGGAACGCCGCATGAAGATCCACCGGGCAACGATACCACCTGGAGATTATTTTAAGATTATTTTCCTGGGCTTGGCACGTCATATAATAATTTATGTGATAAAATAAATGCTTTATCCCAGTCAGCCCCCGATATGGTTGTCTCCAAATCCTCATCCCACCTCTTGGTTTATTTGGGTTTGTCTTCCCCGTTATTCTGCTTTAGGTGACAGTATATTAATGACAGGCAATGGGTGGGTGGAGAATTCAGGAGGAACAACCTCTCAAATGGGGAAGGCTGGGAGGAATAGTCCGTCTCTCCGCCTCCTTTATGTATAAAAGAATGAAATTGCGAGTATTCCATCCAGTGTACATCACCAACTGACCTAACAAAGATCTCAAATGGCATCAGGGCATCACCCTTCAAAACATGGTAGCAGCGTGGGTCATCTCCCCTACTCCAATTTAAGTAGCGTCTCACTCCAACCCCAGGGAGGAAATATGGATTGTCAAACAGGGGTGAAATAGACCCCCTGCCTCGAGATATTAACCCCTTCCTGGTCTCCTGATCCCAAACCAGAAGGGCAACCCATGGGGCCTCCGAACCCGGGCCAAGCTTTCCTCTGTTGGTAGATTTTATCAAGGGCAAATTATGTAGGGGAACCCCCGAACACCTCTGCTCCAGACTGACCCATTGTTTAAATGTTTTGTTGTAGTGCCAAGCAAAGAGTCGAGTCAAGATGGCCGATTCATAGTACAGTTTGAGATTGGGGAATCCCGCACCACCTCTATTCTTATGTGTATATAGAGTAGCAATTGCCACCCTGGGTCTAGGGGTACCTGCAGCCTGAGCCGTATAAAGAACCGGGGGGGGTGCTAGCAGCCTTCTGCCTCCGCACCGCCCCGCAGCCTGCACAAGTGTGGCGCCGCCGCCATATTACCGGGTGACGCTGAGGAGCTAGAAGCCGGCCACTGCTGCTCGCGCCGCCCCCTTCTCCAATGCCGCTCCCCCTGGCTCCTGCCGCTTGGTACTCAGGGCTCACACTGTCCAATGGACGGTGCGGCTCTGGAGGTACCCCAAATGAATTTTGTCAGGACTGACTGAACTTTCAGAAAAAAGGACTCCGGTAATCTAACGGTTACGGTTTGGAAGAGGTATAAAAAACTGGGTAGTATATCCATTTTAACTACATGGATTCTCCCAAACCACGACAAAGCCCGTTTATCATATCTGTTTAGATCTCTAATGTTTTTTTCCAAGAGGGATACATAATTTAAAGGGATCCTGTCACCCCCAAAACACCTTTAAAGCTATTAAAACCTGTCCCTACAGCATATTAACACTTTCCCTACACTCTTTTTAGCTCCTAAATGCAGTAAATGATATTGCATAAAAACGTTTTATAAGTACCTGCTTAGTGATGATAATGAGTGACTATGCTATTCATAGTCACTCATCAAGACTGCCCCTCTGCTTCATAGCACGCCTGAATAGGCGTGATCTACATCCAGGATTCAAAATCGCGCGTCCCTTCTGTGCCCTGTGTCGTAGGAGGCTGCAGTGTGGCTTGTGACGCGATCCGCGTCATTCCCGGCGCCCTGTGACGTATTTACAGCGGCGCCGCGCTGTGAGCTTCAAAATGTGCACTGCGCATGCCCAATGCGCATGCGCAGTGCGCATTTTGAAGCTCACAGCGCGGCGCCGCTGTAAATACGTCACAGGGCGCCGGGAATGACGCGGATCGCGTCACAAGCCACACTGCAGCCTCCTACGACACAGGGCACAGAAGGGACGCGCGATTTTGAATCCTGGATGTAGATCACGCCTATTCAGGCGTGCTATGAAGCAGAGGGGCAGTCTTGATGAGTGACTATGAATAGCATAGTCACTCATTATCATCACTAAGCAGGTACTTATAAAACGTTTTTATGCAATATCATTTACTGCATTTAGGAGCTAAAAAGAGTGTAGGGAAAGTGTTAATATGCTGTAGGGACAGGTTTTAATAGCTTTAAAGGTGTTTTGGGGGTGACAGGATCCCTTTAAGGAGTATATCTGAGAGGGGTCCCTAGGAATTCATACTCCAAGGTATTTTAAAGCTGAAGTCTGCCATTTAAACTGAAAATTATCTTTAATATAGGCTACTTGGCTTGTCGGGAGGGTTATATTTACTGCCTCAGATTTGCTGAGGTTCACCTTAAAGCTGCTAAGGCAACTAAGTCTCTCAAATTCTTCCACCAGTGAGGGGCATGAGACTCTGGGATTAGTGACAAAGAGAAGGAGATCATCAGCAAATAACGCGGCCTTATGGGTGTTGTTGGGGCCTGGGACACCATGGACATTCGGATTTCTCCTAATGGCTTCCGCCAAATGTTCCATAGTAATGACATATAACAGAGGTGACAAAGGGAGGTGATTTTCCCCAGGAACCTATTCTGGGCACAGCACCAGAAAATTGCGCTTCAATGAATGCGTCATCTCCTGGGGTGGCTGCGGCAGCAATTCGCAGCATGGGGGGCCCAGAATGCTTGGGTCTCTCCACGCGAAGGATTCCAGCCCCCAGCTGCCAAGTTGTACCTGGCTGGCAACCAAAAATATGGTGAAGCTCCATGTTTTTTGTGGGGCTCCGCCATATTTTTTGTGCAGCCAGGTACAACTAACGTAGGCAGCTATGGACTGACACCCACCCCCAGCTGCCTTAGTGTACCTGGCTTTCAATCAAAAATACAGCGCAGCCCAACATTTTTTTATTTGTTTATAGAATTTGAGGGAAAAAAAACTATGTGGGGCTCCGCCATATTTTTGGTCCAGCCTGGAATAAACTAGGCAGCTGAAGTCTGGAATCCTCAGCATGGAGCAGCCCAAGCATTCTGGGCCCCCCACGCTGCAAATTGCAGCCGCAGCCGCCCAAGAAGATGGCGCATTCATTGAAGTGCAATTTTCTGGAGCTGTGCCCAGACTCTTCCAGTTGCCCTGTGCCGGTGGCAAACTGGGTAATAAACGGGTTAATGCCAGCTTTTTAATTGGCAGCTGGCACTAAGCCCGAGAGATACTAGAGAGAGATATAGATATAGAGAGAGATATAATGTGAGTTAAACGCCCATTGCTGCGCACCCTTCCCCCACCGTGTTGGCCCGTGTTGCGATTGTTCTCTGTTGTCACTTTTTCTAACTCGCCCATACAAAAGGAGGTTTTTACCCAGGTAGAGGCAGAAATTGAAGGTTAGGGACCCAGTCCAATAGATGCGCCTCGACGTGGCGACTGGGCGGTTTAATGATATGGCCATATTTTTAAAGCTAAGTGTCTCAATTTTTGTATTTTTGCTTAACTGAAATTATTCTGTATATTTTTATGGTCAGAGCAGACTGCAGCTTTTCTCTTTTTTAGTAATACTCTCATAGGGCAGATATAAATAGATATAAAAAAAATTGTTTGCTATAATAGATCCAATCTATTCTCATTAGCTCTCTGGACACAAGACCAGAATCATCGATCCGTGCCACCCACATTTTATCAAGTGTGATATGGCAACCAGCCATGGTGTGACTGTCTGGTGTATATCTCCCCCATCGGAGGTCTGATGCAATGTAAATATGAATGGGTGGAGGGGCGTGCCCAGGATGCAGAGCTAAGCGGTCGCACTGCGAGAGAGCTCCCGCCAGCACCCAGCGATTGCCAGCATTAAGCCGCTCATATTGCCCGGTACCAGCCCCAGGATGGGCCCTAAGAAGCACAAGACGGCGCAGCGGCCTCCGGTCCTGCCACCGGACCAGAGGACAGTACTGGAGGCCTTCAAACCGCGGGAGACTGGAGCGACCCGGAGGCCGGCGCCATCTTCCCCACAGCACATGGAGGAGGGGGAGGCCTTCACAGCCGCGCAGGGAGAAGACGAGATGGCCGCAGAGGTAGGACAGGGGCACATTGAGCCGGACACAGCTGTTCTGGGGGACCCCAGATCAGCCACAAGCCCAAGATCAGCGTCCACAGACCTCTCTGGCCCCCCCTCCCCACTATATTATGGCAGATATGAGGCCCTTATGGTGGATGACCCCGGGCACATGACTACACCTCTGCCCCAGAGGGAGGACGCCCTGCGACGGGGTAGATCTAAGGGGGAACCCTTACAGACCCTGCGGGATCCTCCTGCACCTATGACAACCAGAAGGGCTT
This sequence comes from Allobates femoralis, assembly GCA_033576535.1. Lineage (NCBI taxonomy): Eukaryota > Metazoa > Chordata > Amphibia > Anura > Aromobatidae > Allobates > Allobates femoralis. Next base: position 501,025,296 of record JARQOC010000006.1, read on the forward strand.
CCCAGTACCCCCATTCTCAAAACTACCCTGCGGGCCATGGCTGTGATGAGCCCTCCAAACATGGTGAGGCTCCAGTGGACTTTGCTCAAATAACCCCAGGCAACTGGCAGGCACTCCTCGCTCTCATACCCTCCAAAGAGGATTTTAAGTCCCTGATTAATGAGGTGAAGGAGACATGTAGGGTAGAAATTGCCACCGTCAGAAAAGATATACACCAGCTTTCTGGCAGGATGGATTCTCTGGAGGAGGACCATGATGTCACCAGAGCCCACTTAGGTGAATTGCATGACTTAGTCCTCTCTCAACAACAAACTATAGACGCCTTCCAGAATCACTTAGAGGACCTGGACAATAGAGGACGGCGGTGCAATATTAGAGTCCGAGGGGTCCCGGAATCGGAGGATCAAGAATCCCCAAAAGCTATCCTCCAGTCTATATTCAACAATATCCTGGGTGATCCCTCCTCCTCGACAATAAAGATGGACAGAGCCCACAGAGCCCTTAAACCCAAGGGACTATCCGGCCAACCTAGAGACATTATATGTTGTCTACACGACTTTGAATTGAAGGAGAAAATCATGGCTGCCGCAAGAAATATCGGGCCCACGCATTTCGCTGGAGGAGAGGTTCATCTGTTCCCTGACCTATCCCTGATTACTCTACAGAAAAGGAGACATCTTAAGCCTCTTACCAAGGTTCTCATGGAGCAACAAATTCCGTACAGATGGGGATATCCTTTTGCCCTCATTGCTCGCCGGAACGGTCACACGGCCATCCTTCGCACCCCAGCAGATTCGTCGGCCTTCTGCAGAGAACTGGATATCCCTCCTATGGAACTACCCCACTGGAACATCATGCTGCCAGGTTTGCCTCCGGCCCCGGTGTGGTCCAGGGGTCCCCCCCGGAGGGCCTCTAGGAAAAGAGGGGGGGGGTCGTGGGCTTCCCGCCTCCCGTCGCCCTCGCTGATTGCACTTGTGACACCTGAAGTGTTTTTCCTTTCAATATTTCATTTATGCCCACGTTGGCCCCTTTTGGTACCAAATGTATGCTTAACTAGTATTATACTCATGTTTATATGTTTACATTTTCCATGATATTTCACTTAAAAGCTGGAAATTTTTTCACTAAAGGGTCTGGGGTTGCCTACCCCTCTCCCGGATCTTTTTCTCTAATATTGGCGGGATCCCTCTCGTTCTCTTTTGAGGCATCTACTCTTCGACGGGGGTCATAGTTTTTCTCTCCCCCCTCGGACTGAGGCGATGTGTCCGCCGGCTCTAGCCGACCAGAGCAGATCCCCCCTCTGTTCTTTCTGGACACCGAACTGGGTTGAATTTTTTTTCCCTCATACCAACTTGGTGTGGTGGTCAACCCTCCGTCGAGGTCCAGCCGGACAAATGTCCGGGAAAATTATGTCCACAAGGACTAGTTCAATTTACTTTTCCCTTCTGTTGTCTTTATGTATTTGCTGTTCTGATTTTTCTGATCCCTCCCTCTATCCTCCCCCTCCACCCCCCCCTCCGGGTCCAGGGATGCCTTTGCCAACGACATACTCCACCTGTGGATCCCACCCATGGTACGTCTAGTAACACTGAATGTGCGGGGTCTTAATTCACCCCGCAAACGTAAACTTACTTTGCACGAGTTAAAAACCCTAAGGGCAGACATAGCCTTCCTCCAGGAAACGCATTTTGATGCGGGGGGCTCCTTTGCCTTTGCTAAGAGTGCCTACCCGTCCAGTTACTCTGCATTCTCTAATAATAAGAAGGGGGGGGTTGCCATCCTAATATCAGCCAACTGTCCGGTCCATGTTCGGCAAACACATAGTGATCCAGGAGGCAGATATGTGGTCCTGGAGGCTCAACTGGGAACGCAGAAATTGATTTTGGCAAACATTTATGCCCCAAACTCGGTCAGGTTCCCTTTTTCAGGAGGATCCTCTCCCTTCTCCGTGGTCTCCCTCCAGCTCCCATTCTATTGGGAGGGGACTTCAATGCTCCCTTCTCATGTACGCAGGACCGCCACTCGGTCAGGGGAATCCCCCCTGCGGAAGGCCTACAGAGGCTATCTCTAGCATTTAGGAAGCTGGTCAGAGAGGAGATCTTATTTGACACGTGGAGAGTGGATCACCCTGGAGAGAGATCCTTTTCGTATTACTCTGCCCCCCATCAGACGCACACGAGAATCGACTACTTTTTTGTGAGTAGTGCCTTGCTTCGTCTGATGGCGGGTTCTGAGCTGGGGTCCATAACTTGGTCAGATCACTCACCTGTGATCCTTGATCTTAGGGATTCCCAGGCCCCGAAGTCCTTCGGGCACTGGCGCTTGAATGAATTTCTGATAAAAGATTCCCAGGTCAGAGCCTCGCTACAGGCACACTTGGAAGAATACTTCCAATTCAATCAAACTTCGGTCTCATCAACATCTGTGCTTTGGGAGGCCCATAAAGCGGTGATGAGGGGCACTGTATTAGAGAAGGTACCAAAGTTAAAAGAGACGATGCAACCCGGCGCCGTACGCTGACTTCTCAGCTGGCGACCCTAGAGGCTAAACTGACGGCCAATCCGTCTCTCCCTGCACTGCGTGAAGTGCTAGGCCTGCGCGAAAAGTTAAAAGACATTTCGATTAAAAAAGTGGAAAAACTGCTTCTGTACTCTAAGCAGAGATATTATGAAAGGGGGAATAAAGCCCACTCCTTATTAGCACGACGGCTTAAAGAGCGCACTCTAGAGCATGCCCACAGGCCCTGAGAGATACTGATGGCACGATCCATTATAATCCCTCAAACATTTCTAATGTTTTCCTCTCTTATTACACACGTCTCTATAACCTGAGTGATCACGGAGGGGGGGGCCTCTCTCGGGGGGGCGGAGACGTGGAGGCCTATCTCACCAACCTTAACCTCCCTAGGTTCCCAACGGAAGCTCTAGCATCCTTAGACCAACCAATCACATGCGAAGAGGTAGAGGAGATTCTACAAGACCTCCCTCAGGGTAAAGCCCCGGGTCCAGATGGTCTTACATATTTATATTACAAAACTTTTGCCAAAATTCTCCTCCCCCACATGACCTCTCTGTTTAACTCCTTTATGGAGGGTGCGGAAATCCCCTCTTCTATGTCACACTCCCACCTTGTGCTTCTCCCTAAACCGCCCAGGGACCCTATGGATTGCGCTAATTATAGGCCCATTGCATTGTTGAACTCGGACATAAAAATCTATGCCAAAATTTTGGCAAACAGGTTAGGTCCTTGGCTCCCTCAAGTTGTCCACAAAGATCAGGTTGGGTTTATACCCTGCCGACAAGGTGGTGATAACACAAGACGTGTAATAGACTTGATAGATGTGGCCAACAGACGGAGTCAACAGATGCTGGCCTTAAGCCTGGATGCCGAAAAGGCTTTTGACCGCTTGGATTGGTCTTTCATGTTCGCATGCCTTGAGTCCTTTGGCCTCCCGGGGAGATTCCTCACTGCAATCAGAGCCCTTTACAGGACTCCCACTGCATCTATTAAACTTCCCTTTATTACGTCTCCCTCCTTCCCTATATCTAATGGGACAAGGCAGGGATGCCCGCTTTCTCCCCTCCTCTTTGCCTTGTGTATTGAACCGCTAGCTGCTGATATCCGTAACAACTCAAACATCTCAGGAGTGACTCTCAGCACGAAGGAATTTAAAATATCCCTTTTTGCCGATGATGTCCTTCTTACATTGACGAACCTCCACGTCTCCCTCCCTAACCTGATGTCCTCCCTAAAAACATACGGCTCTCTCTCGGGCTATAAGGTGAATCGGAGTAAGACAGAGGCTCTACCCATCAATATTCCACCTGATATATTGAACTACCTAACTTTGAATTTTAAATTCAGGTGGAAGACGGACACTATAAAGTACCTAGGGGTCAATATTTCGGCATCCTTTGGGACTCTATATAAACATAATTTCCCCCCGCTCTTTAAGGAGCTGAGGGCCCTCCTTTTTAAATGGGCACCTCTGTCTCTGTCTTGGTTGGGTAGGGTTGCCGCGATAAAAATGACGTTGGTCCCTAAGCTTCTGTACTACTTCGAGACCTTGCCTGTGACGGTCCCTCTGGGGGATCTTAGATCTCTCCAGACGGCCATCATGAGATTTGTGTGGAATAATAAGAGACATAGAATAGCAAAAGACATTATGACAACCCACAGATCCCGGGGTGGCCTTTCGGTTCCGGATATAGTGCGGTATTATTGGGCTACACACCTCAGAAGAATCCCGTCCTGGTCGGCTCTCTGGGCGTATAACAAATGGACGGAAATTGAAAAATTGTGGATGGCACCTGTTCATCCCAACTCTTTATTATGGCCGCCCGCTCAGGTGGTTCCGCAAATTCCATTGCTGGGTCCGATGCAGGTGACCTGGGAAGTTTGGAAGCATTGCCAAAAAAAATTTGCCCTAGCCTCCCCATCGTCTCCAATGGTCTCATTTATCTACCACCCCCTGTTACCGGGGGGGATGGAACCGGCAATGGTCCATCCATGGCTTTCCGCAGGCCTTTTTAGGTTCGCAGACATAGTAGACAAAAGGACTATGGGAATCCGACCCTTTGAAGACTTGAAACGTATCCCACCTCTCACTAATAGAGCTTTCTATCAGTACCTTCAAATTCGGAACTTTGCCACCTCCCTATATGGCACCTCGGGGGTTTCAGTCCCAACAGATTTCGAAAAAATATGCAGGAGGGGAACGAGCACTAAGGGTCTGATATCAGAAATCTACCAACTCCTCGCTGTCCTGGGCAGCGGAGACCGAGGGAGTTTCTCCTACATGACAAAATGGGAAACCCTTTTGGGCAGACAGATTCCCCCCCAGACCTGGCAATATATTTGGGACAGAGCATCCAAAACCTCCATATGCACGCTTTATAAGGAAAACCAATATAAGCTCATGATGTTTTGGTATCACACGCCAGAATTCCTTCATAAACTAAACCCACTTTTACCGGACACTTGCTGGAGGTGCAGTAGAGAGGTGGGCGACCTGCTCCATATCTTTTGGTCATGTCCGAAACTAAGGGTATTCTGGAGATCTGTTAGAAATCTTATCATGCAGGTTTTGTATGTTGATATGGAACCGGATCCAATGGTATACCTTCTCAATGCACACACTGGACGGGTGGGCAAGCTGGCCTCTAAGCTTCTTCTGCATATTCTTACAGCAGCTAGATGCCTGATTGCCCTCTTTTGGAGGAGATTGGAGCCACCTTCCCTCAGGGATTTGTTCACTAGGTTGCTGGACATCAGGAGGATGGAATACCTGACAGCCCTGTTGGCAGCCAAGGTCGACCAATTCAATCAGATCTGGGCCCCATGGGACTACTTTGCTGCCCAGGAGGGTATTTAGGGACGAGGCACTTTCCCTGGCCCTGGGGGGCACTACTCCCTTAACTCTTCCTTCCCTACCATTCCTCTCCCATTCCAGCTCCCCCCTCTTTAACTCCCTCTCTATCCCCCCACCTACTCTTCTATCTTTGTTGTATCCCTCTTAGTTTTTCTGGTTGTTATTAACCCCACTGTTCCCTACCGGTTATTATTTGATGTCTTAGGGAGGGATTATAATTGGTGACCCTACGTACCTGGAAGTCCCCCCTGGGAAATATACTTGATTATACTGACTACTTGAAGGTGGTAGATCGCCACCACCAAGGACTTAAGACATATTTGGCGATATGGACGCTAACCTCCTAAGGGCCTCACCTTAAAAATACCATTACCTAATTTACTTGACTCCTCTCCCCTATATTGTCGCATTATCGCAATTTATTTGACGGTATTCTGTTTTTCCTTGTATTATCTAAACTTAATAAAAATTTATTGTTGAAAAAAAAAATATGAATGGGTGCAGTACCCCTATGTGGCGTCCCGACCAGTGGGGCGCCACACACCCACAGTTCCAGAATTCAGAGGTAAAATTACCTGGTTAATAAACCTAGGAAAAATGTCTATTAAGAAATACATTATTACCAAACTTGTGTAACGTAGTGATCCCTAAGCGGGTCGGGGTACACTCGGCAGCACAAAACAACATGCACAGCAACGGCGTATTATCATAACAGTCCAATGTCGGTTTATTATGCTTCATAAACCGCTCTCTGGCATTACTGATGTCTCTCTGGAGGTTACCTTTCTAGGCATTAGTTTGTCCTGCTGTCTCCTGACTGAGATGTAGCTCCGCACAGGGTTTTCCTCACCGCGTGTTTCCCCAGAAGACTGTGTCCCCAACCAGTGTCTCCACTCCAAAGACCTGGCTGCATATGACAGAACACTTCTGCCCATCTGACACGAAGACTTAGTCAGGACCTGCAGCTCTCTGGGGCCCCCTTATCCTGCTGGTCACATCCGGTATTGCCAGAGGATAAGAAAGGAGCCCAGCTGCTCTAACTTATGTTGTCTACTGCGGCACGTGATGTGACAGGATGTATATACACCACCAGTTTTTGTCAGGAATGTATATATACAGTTAGGGCCAGAAATATTTGGACAGTGACACAATTTTCGCGAGTTGGGCTCTGCATGCCACCACAATGGGATTTGAAATGAAACCTCTACAACAGAATTCAAGTGCAGATTGTAACGTTTAATTTGAAGGGTTGAACAAAAATATCTGATAGAAAATGTAGGAATTGTACACATTTCTTTACAAACACTCCACATTTTAGGAGGTCAAAAGTAATTGGACAAATAAACATAACCCAAACAAAATATTTTTATTTTCAATATTTTGTTGCGAATCCTTTGGAGGCAATCACTGCCTTAAGTCTGGAACCCATGGACATCACCAAACGCTGGGTTTCCTCCTTCTTAATGCTTTGCCAGGCCTTTACAGCCGCAGCCTTCAGGTCTTGCTTGTTTGTGGGTCTTTCCGTCTTAAGTCTGGATTTGAGAAAGTGAAATGCATGCTCAATTGGGTTAAGATCTGGTGATTGACTTGGCCATTGCAGAATGTTCCACTTTTTTGCACTCATGAACTCCTGGGTAGCTTTGGCTGTATGCTTGGGGTCATTGTCCATCTGTACCATGAAGCGCCGTCCAATCAACTTTGCAGCATTTGGCTGAATCTCGGCTGTAAGTATATCCCGGTACACTTCAGAATTCATCCGGCTACTCTTGTCTGCTGTTATGTCATCAATAAACACAAGTGACCCAGTGCCATTGAAAGTCATGCATGCCCATGCCATCACGTTGCCTCCACCATGTTTTACAGAGGATGTGGTGTGCCTTGGATCATGTGCCGTTCCCTTTCTTCTCCAAACTTTTTTCTTCCCATCATTCTGGTACAGGTTGATCTTTGTCTCATCTGTCCATAGAATACTTTTCCAGAACTGAGCTGGCTTCTTGAGGTGTTTTTCAGCAAATTTAACTCTGGCCTGTCTATTTTTGGAATTGATGAATGGTTTGCATCTAGATGTGAACCCTTTGTATTTACTGTCATGGAGTCTTCTCTTTACTGTTGACTTAGAGACAGATACACCTACTTCACTGAGAGTGTTCTGGACTTCAGTTGATGTTGTGAACGGGATCTTCTTCACCAAATAAAGTATGCGGCGATCATCCACCACTGTTGTCATCCGTGGACGCCCAGGCCTTTTAGAGTTCCCAAGCTCACCAGTCAATTCCTTTTTTCTCAGAATGTACCCAACTGTTGATTTTGCTACTCCAAGCATGTCTGCTATCTCTCTGATGGATTTTTTCTTTTTTTTCAGCCTCAGGATGTTCTGCTTCACCTCAATTGAGAGTTCCTTTGATCGCATGTTGTCTGGTCACAGCAACAGCTTCCAAATGCAAAACCACACACCTGGAATCCACCCCTGACCTTTTAACTACTTCATTGATTACAGGTTAACGAGGGAGACGCCTTCAGAGTTAATTGCAGCCCTTAGAGTCCATTGTCCAATTACTTTTGGTCCCTTGAAAAAGAGGAGGCTATGCATTACAGAGCTATGATTCCTAAACCCTTTCTCCGATTTGGATGTGGAAACTCTCATATTGCAGCTGGGAGTGTGCACTTTCAGCCCATATTAATATATATAATTGTATTTCTGAACATGTTTTTGTAAACAGCTAAAATAACAAAACTTGTGTCACTGTCCAAATATTTCTGGCCCTAACTGTACCTCGATCCAGTCACCCTCAGGCCCACAATATCACATAAATACCAAACTTAAGCTGCCACCACCGATCTCTTACAGGTTTATTGGTAACCCGTATGATAGTGTAAAACGAACAGTGAGAACGTGGTGAGCTCGCTCATAGAACATGAAGAAAGAAACTAGTAAATTATAATATTTTACTCCCAAAGTTGGCAGTGTTTACAAAAAGATATTACAAGAGACAATTTACAGATATGCATAAAACAGTTATTAAAATCAAAGGAATGAAGTAACAAATTGCCAGACCTAGCCACGCGGTGACAAACTTAGATCCGTTGGGGAGGGGGGGGCTCCCCAGAAATGTATGATTCCTCCACACAGCGATATGGTCCTGCTGTGTCCGTGCCCCAGGGTGACAACAGCCTAAAAAGGAGGCTTTAGTTTTAATTAAGTAGTCAGGAAAGCAAAAGGGTGAACGGTGTCTACGGACCTGCGCTGCAAGGACCAAAGGATCAGATGGTGTTCATCATTATAATTTTTATTAGCAGTACACCTAGGACCTTGCAATCTGGCCAATCAGGTGGCCGCTAGCGATCACATGGTTGTGACGTGTCGCCATCGAACAAGGACCTGTGACTTCCAGCCAATCAGGTGATCGCAGGTCTTCTGCAGGAGTCGGACAGTTAAGTATGTAATTTTATATTATTTTTAACAACTGTTATTCACTTTTAGGGTAATCGGACTCGCTATACTCGCAATGAGTACCGAGTACCGGGACCTACTCGTCGCGAGTATAGCAAGTCCGAATATGGCGGTACTCGCTCATCCCTAATCAGAATCAACATATCAAAGTCATCAGGCAGAGCAAACAGTTATATGCTATAATGGCCAAATGAAATGCCAGATCAGACTCACACAATTATAGGCTACCTGGAAGCCAAAATCATTAGCCCGGAGCCTCACAAGGCACGAGGGTTTCTATTAAAAACGTTCATAATCTGGAAAAATGATTTATTCACCAAAAGGAATACAGGACACACATTTTTAACCGGAGTATAGGAAAATGGAAATATTTGTTGTCAGACCCTCAACCAATCAGTTAATCTCAGTAAAGTCATTACATTGCTACAGTAGTGGCACATACACAGCGCCATATGAGCCGCATGTACAATACCACAACCAAATTTGTCATCAGGGGCGGCCACAAAATAAAACCCTCCAGTAATAACCATGCTGTATTTGGGCAATATATTGTATACCTCAAGGTGATACCTGGGGCAGACTCATATCAGCTGAACCATGTCTGACATTTTACATTATAATGATATGAATTAGCAAACAAAGACATTACATAGATATGCTTGGTACAGAGAACTCAATGATAACTCAAAAATCATACAGGTTTCCATCATGAAGCTAGGAGATGTGATTTAGATGATTTCTGTAACTAAATTAAGTCCATTAGGTTTCAATGTATTCAATTTAAAGATCCAGGATGATAGGATCATAGACTTACCCATATTTTCCTGCACCAGTCACATAATCCTTTCACTGATATCTGCTCTTTTAATTCACCAATTCTGGAAGATCACAATGCCTTGAGGTGAGTGTTCAGGACATATAAACAGGGAATTGATTCAGTCACCAGGGAGAGATGATGCATGACCCAGCCTAGGCACTCTGGCACTGGCTAGCAGATCAGAACCTGGATTATATTATTATATGGACTTCAACCTAGGATTTTAGGATTCGGCTGAAATAACAGAGACTATATAAAGAAGATACCCAGATGGGGACAATCCGATCACCTGGCTATAGACTTTGATGTGCTCGGTCAGCTTCTGATGCTTGTAGAAATAGGAACAAGAGAAGACAAGGTACATATGGGAGCAACACCAGTTCAAAACATCGACAAGTAGACAAAAAGAGTTTATTTATTATTAATGTGCAAAAAACTTTTTGGATAAAAACAATTAAAACTGTGTATAGGACCACTCGCTTAAGGAGTATATAATATTTGTTGGTCACGTATAATAATGAATCACGTGGTTAGCGTGCAGAAACCAAGCCCAATACAGGGGAAAGGCACAATCAATACAATAAGTGTACCAGGGTCAGCGAAATATTATCCCTCATAATAGCATAGACAATTGATCATAGATACACACTCATACCCTTATCATAGCAACCCAAATGGACTATGGTGAACCAAAATATGCTATAGTCAGGGCCGCCACCAGGAATTTTGGGGCCCCTGACTGCCAAAATTTTGGGGCCCCCCTGAGACTCTGCCCAGCTTCGCCTCCACCCATGCTCCGCTTCCACCCAAACATACATTATATTTATAGTGAAAAATTGGAACAGCACCAAAAATAACCTCAATTTATGTGCAAAGCTTTCCCAACCAGCAATCCAGATGGTTCCTTACAATAGAGTAAAAAAAAGGAAAAACTGCACAAAAAAATAGAAAAAAGTGGACTTTATTTCCCAATGCGTGGCTACTCCTTTATTGCCCAATGGTGTGGCCACACATTGGGCGATAATGTCCACTTTTTTCTACATTTTGTGCTGTTTTTCCTATTTTTACACTCTCTCTCTATTATATATTACACACGCACACAATTGAGACTGCTATGGACTGAATACATAATAGCTGTATAGACAATAGAGAATACACAATAGAGACCACTGCTAGCTGTATACACAATAGAGATGGCTGCGGGCTGTATAGGCAATGGAGATGGCTGCTGGACGTATAGACAATAGAGACAGCTGCAGGCTATGCACACAATGGAGATGGCTGTGGGACAAATGCACAATGGCGACGGCTGTGGGACCTATAGAGGAAAGAGGAGGAAGGAATTAGTAGGCCGGAGAAGGCTGAGAGGAAAAGACCAAGTAGGCCAGAGTGAGCCGAGAGGTAAAAAACAGACAGAAAGTGACACATCCCGGTGGGGTTGGGCTCCCAGAATCCACAGAGTCACAGAACCATGGAGAGAAAGCTCATCCATAGCCGGTATCCCAGGGGAGTGTGAGGACAGAGACCGGACCGGTATCACCGGGTCCGAGGAACATGGCAGCACTGACCAACTACCGGCGGAGTAGTTTTCCCTGTTTGTACTGGAATCACACAGGTTAAAAGGAGCCTTGTAATCCCTTGGAAGACAGGGTTACTGCAGGCTAGGTAAACACCAAACACCAGAGTGTTGGCTCTGAGGGGACTGAAGTTTTACACCGGCTTCCCAGACAAACCGACGGGGAGCTTTAATTCCAAGTTGGAGTTCCTACTACCAGGGTTGGAGGCACTGCAGCAACCATGAGGACCTGGCTTACCGCCCACACACATAGGGGGAAGCTACATACAAGGGGCCGAGCTGCTGCCATACAACCCGCAGAGAGAACAGAGAGGGAGAGTACAGCCCAAAAGGACACATAGGAGTGAGGGGTCTCAGAGCAACAGCCTGGCTGCAAAGGGTTAAGTGCTCCCGGAGTTAACTGAACTGTAAACTGTGTTGAGAATTGTACCTTGACTTTCGTGACTTTGAAGAACTTGAGAGTAAACCCGGTGAACCCTGCTTCAGTGTCCATGTCTGATTACAGGTATACAGAACTGTTATTGTACTTCTTACCCTGCCAGGAGCAGCTCGATCCGCGGTGGGCTCATCCATCAAGCTGCAGCCCATCCATCCCTCCTGGCAAAGCTGCGCTGCAGCGGTGGTCCCATTACTGACCACAACCCATGGGTGGCGTCACAACAAACTAATCCTTGTAAATACCCCTTTACTTGTGAGAACCCGGGACACGGTCCGGACCAGGACCTCCGTGACATCCCCAGCAGTACCCCGGTCCGGTACAGAGTACCCCGTCTCAGTGGACTCCACATCCGCTTCGTACACCTCGTAAACACTCGGCTCTGCTCTGCACACCTCGTACACACTCAACTCCACTCCGTATGTTTTGTACACACTCGGCTCCGCTCCGCACACCTTGCACATACTTGGCTTTGCTCTGCACACTTCATACACACTCGGGTTTGCTCTGTACATCTCGTACATGTTCAGCTGCGCTCTGTACACCTGTTACACACTCAGCTCTGCTCCATACTTCTCGTACACACTGGGCTCTGCTCCGTACAACTCGTACATGTGGCGCCCCTGCGACCAGGTGGCCACAAGAGGGAAGTGCAGCCAGGTAAGCAAGGTGGTTGCAAAAAACACCCACACCGCACAAACACTGACCCTGCATCTAGGACTCTAGGTGGGCAAGTGCTGGTGGGTGTAACACAGTGGGTGGAACGTAGGAGGACACTGACAAAGTGGGTGAAGTGACCTAAACAAAACCAAGGAGACAGAAGTTAGTTAGAAGGAGACCACGGGAACAGAGAGAACAGAGAGAAACTTCCCGGACAGTTTTGGGCTCCCTGGAGACACAGAATCCTACTTCACAGCCTGGAAGCAACGGGAAGGGGAAAGACAGAAAGAGACCCCATAGCTAAGGAAGGTGGGAGCAAAAAGGCCCAGCAGCCGGATAGACACGTGCTGCGCGGAGGAACCCTTAGCACAGTGACTGAAAGAAGGAGCCTGGTGTGCCCAAATACCTGAACCTGGGACACTGGAGGGCTAGGCCGACACCAGAGTACCGGCTCTGAAGAGGTGATCGGGGATTCCAGACCCTAATCACAAGACACACCGGTGAGGGGCAGAAACTTTATATGCTGCAGCCTAACTTTCCACCATGGACTAGGAACACAGCCGTCATACTAGTGTGGAGCCCACTGGGACGGGGTACTCGGTACCGGACCGGGGTATCACAGTAGTCTTGGTCCGGACCATGTCCCGAGCCCACAAGTGATGGGGGGTATTTACAGGGAAGTTTGTCATGACGCCACCCACAGGTTGTGGTCAGGGTGACCACCGCTGCTGCAGAACCTCCGGAGATGATGTTTGGCAGCCGGTGATGTAACGGCTCTCCACGGGCAGAGCCTGGTTCCCCGGGGCAGTGATGGTAAAAGTCTATAGATGATGCCTAGTGGGGGGTAGTGGTGGAAATGATAGTCACTTGTGAAGGAATGTAGAGCTTGAGTGTAAGGATCACACAGACTCACGGTTTTGTAGTTTTCCACGTCTTTACTGTAGTTGTTGTTCAGCAAGTACTGTCCACGGAGTGTGTACCGGGGGCGGGTTGCTCCCACCCTGACCGGGTCCTTCGCTCCCCACTCCTGTGCTGTGTATGGCCTTGCTGCCACTTTAGCTAGGCTGCTGGCCCTGGTTCTCCTCACAGGTACCCCCTTGCTAGGCAACTTGAGTCCTAACTGTGTGCTTCTGACCCCGCCGTGTTGCTTCGCTGTGGTACAGTGCAGATGTAAAACCTCCACTAGTCCAGTGTTTACTGTGCCGCTTTTGTCGGACACAGTTTCGAATCCGGTATCCGGTCTTTGCGCTCCTCCGGGGCGAGTTATGGGGTAACTCAGTCTCCCAGATATGTTCCTTTGTTTCGCTTAACTCCTCTCCTCAGACCCTGGCTAGGCCTGGAATTGAGTAGCGGACCATGGGGAAGCCTAAGGCAGCTCCTTTACACCACAGTCCTCACTTCCTCTCCACACCAGAATATATAGGGGAGTTGCTTTAGCACCCCTTCTGGCCTGGAGGCGCTAGTGTAGTGTTGTGTGTTGTGAGGGGAACTAACCCTGGTTGATGTTATTGTGGCACATTAACCCCTGGGGTGCCACACTAGGATCGGTGACCCTTACTGAAAGGGAAATATATTCACCTGTGAGTCCGCGGCGACCAGATCGAACCAGTGGGTGAGGTACTACGATAATACTGAGAGAAGGGCCTGAAAAGACTTTGAGGGAGCAACACAGAAAAGCTACCTGATCTGCAGTTTGAGTAACCCGGAGCAGTGCTGAAGTGTTTTAGTGTAACTTGTGGGAACAGTGAAACTGCTGTGGAAAGATCAAGTAAAGTACCCAGTAAGCTCACACTTGCCTGAGACTGTTAACCTGCTGCGTCGCAGAAAAGTTTCACCTGAGGAGCCACAGCCTGTCAGCCCTGCACACTGGCTGGAGGAGCTGCAGCTTTGAAGTAAGTGACTTGTACCCAGCACCAACCCTCACCAGGTCCCTCCATCATCACAAGTACACCTTGTGACGTGGTGTGCGACAAAGCAAGAAGGGACACTCAGCCGATGATCAATCCAAGGAGATTTATTAAACAAGAAAGCTGGAACAACACACATGAAGGTAAATCTGCAGAGTCCGCTATGAGTCCAAACAAAGGAAACAGATCCGGGCACCTCCCGATAATCCATGTGCCAGATAAACGAAAGCAATAGTCCTTGCAAGAGTCCAATGGATCCAATGCAATCCCACGGATGACAAGATCTGGCCTCAGCTCAGGTCTCGCTCCCTTCACTTCCACATTCAACTCACATCTGATCCTAAAACATGAATGTATTGTCTGGGCTCCTGGGATCAGCCCATGTGAAAGGGAGTAGGGGTTCACACCTACTATTGAATGGTTTGCTCCACCAGAAGATTCCAGAAGTGTATGGCTCCAGTGTGTCTGGTAGTATGTGGATTGGACTAGCCACCTGCTGGGAGGAAGAATGGCTAATCCTTCACTAGCTGTTGACCAATGCTTAATTACATTACAGTCCAGGAACGCAATTCTTGGGAGAAGGAGACATGATAAATTACAGCACAATAAATTGCATAGTATACATAAATACAGGACAGGAAAAGTATACACCATTACACACCTGTCCTTGGGACCCTCAGCCCTACCAGAGGAAGGCTTACTATCCACGCTGCCCCAAGTCACCATCCCCAGCAGGAATATGGCAGCGGTGGTTCTACTAACCACATACACCGGGTAGCGTCACGACAAATCATCCCTTGTAAATATCCCCTTTTTGGACTGATCCCAGGCCACGGGACCGGGTCACGACTACCGTGATATCCCAGACAGCACCGGCCCGGTTCCCGAGTACCCCACAGCCTGGGGGGCGCATCATACATGTCGAGCCCCAGGCCCTGGAGTACTCGGGTATCATGCTCAGACGGTGTTTCACAGGGATGTCACGGGTGGCGGTGCCTGAGCCCGTGGCCTGGGTGACACTTCAATAAAGAGAATTTTGTTTACGTACCGTAAATTCTTTTTTCTTGAATCATCAATGGGAGACCCAGACAATGGGGTTTAGGGCACTGCCCTCCGGAGGCCACACTAGGTACTACAAGTTTGTAGACACCGCCCCCTCCGCTTATAAACCCCTACCGCAGGGAATATCCTCAGTTTGGTCCATAAGCTGCGAGGAGACAACATAAACCACACCCGAAACATCGGGAAAGAGACCGTGTACACGGTCCAACAACCCGGAAAAAAACTGTCCCAACTGGGAACAGGTCAAATGCAAAACATCCAACGGAACAACTGGGTGGGTGCTGGGTCTCCCATTGATGATTCAAGAAAAAAGAATTTACGGTACGTAAACAAAATTCTCTTTTTTCTGATCATCATAATGGGAGACCCAGACAATGGGGATGTCCTAAAGCAAACCCCAGGGCGGGAAGAGTTCCTCAAAAGACGTTGATATACACGGGCCCCCTCAAAGGTGGGCAACCGCCACCTGGAGGACCCGCCTGCCCAAACTTGCATCCACAGAGGCATGGGCATGCACCATATAGTGCTTAGAGAAGGTGTGCAGGCTGGACCAGGTGGCCGCCTGACACACTTGCAGAGCTGAAGCGCGATGTCGCAAAGCCCAGGATGCACCAACGGCTCTGGTCGAGTGCGCCTTCAAGCCCACCGGGAGAGGCAGACCCGCCGAACGGTAAGCCTCTTGAATGGGAGCCTTGATCCATCTGGCCAAGGTCGATTTGGATGCCGCGGACCCCTTACAGCGACCCGCCGTAAGGATGAATAGAGAGTCCGAACTCCGGAAGAAGGCCGTCCTGGACACATAAATGCGTACAGCCCTCACTAAATCCAGAGTGTGGAGGTCGCGCTCAACCTGATGAACAGGAGCGGGACAAAACGATGGGAGCACAATCTCTTGGTTCAAGTGAAAAGTGGACACCACCTTTGGTAAAAATTCTGCCCGCGGACGCAACACCACCTTATCTTGGTGAACCACCAGAAAAGGAGATTTGCACGACAGTGCAGCCAATTCCGAAACCCGTCTCAGAGATGTAATTGCCACCAGAAAGACCACTTTCTGTGACAGACGAGAGAGGGAGACTTCCCTCAGCGGCTCGAACGGCGGTTTCTGCAGAGCCACCAGGACCATGTTAAGGTCCCAAGGGTCCAGCGGTCGCCTGTATGGCGGGACCACCCGAGACACCCCTTGCAGAAATTGACGGACCTTAGGAAGGAGCGCCAAACGCCTGTCAAACAGCACTGAAAGCGCTGATACTTGACCCTTCAGGGAGCTGAGGGATAAGCCCAATTCCAAACCCGATTGTAGGAAAGCCAACAAGGTCGGAATGGACAAGGGCCACGGAGACCGTCCACCAGAGGCACACCAGGAGAAAAAGATTTTCCACGTCCTGTGGTAAATCCTCCGTGATACAGGCTTCCTAGCCCGATTCATAGTGGCAACCACTGTAGGAGAGAATCCCCTGGATGTCAGAAGCCAGGCCTCAAGAGCCATGCAGTCAATCTGAGGGCCTTGGAATTGAGGTGGAAGAAGGGGCCCTGCGCGAGTAGATCTGCGCGTCCTGGAAGAGCCCACTGGAGTCCGCCGGACAGTTGCCACAGGTCTGGATACCAGGACCTCCTGGGCCAATCCGGTGCCACTAGAATGGCTACGCTGCACTCCGACCTGATCTTCCACAAAACCTTGGGAATCAGTGCCAGCGGTGGGAACACATATGGTAGATGGAATCCGGACCAACTCAGGATCAGGGCGTCCGCCCCCAGAGACTGAGGATCCCATGATCTCGCCATGTATTGCGGCACCTGATGATTGAGCCGTGAGGCCATCAGATCCACGTCCGGAGTGCCCCATCTGCTGCAGATGTCCCGGAAGACGTCCGGATGAAAAGACCACTCTCCGGCGTCCATTCCCTGTCGGCTCAGGTAATCGGCCTCCCAGTTCTCGACCCCTGGGATGTGAACTGCGGAGATCAGGCAGTTGTTGTCCTCCACCCAGGATAGAATGCGGTGGACTTCGGCGAGGGCCTGAGCACTTCTGGTCCCTCCCTGATGATTTATATATGCGACGGCCGTCGCATTGTCGGACTGAACCCGGATGGGCTGTCCCGACAGGAACTTCTGAAACGCCAGGAGCGCCAGATAGACCGCCTTGATCTCCAGCACGTTGATCTGCAACGCCGACTCCGACTGAGTCCAGAGGCCTTGAGCCCTGTGGTGTAAGAACACCGCCCCCCAGCCCTTCAGACTGGCATCGGAGGTCACCACTAACCATGACGGTTTGAGGAAAGACCGGCCCCGTGACAAGTGAAGTGGCAGAAGCCACCACCGCAGGGAATCCCTGGTCGGTCGTGAAAGGGCCACCAGCCGATTCAGAGAGGACGTCCTCTTGTCCCATCTGCGGAGAATTTCCAGCTGGAGAGGACGGAGGCGAAACTGTGCAAAAGGCACCGCCTCTATCGCTGCCACCATGCGTCCCACCAGCTCCATCAACACCCGTATGGATGATTGTGGGGACAGGAGTATATCTTGGACTCCCGATTGGATGGCCAGCTGTTTGGCTCGTGGCAGGGACACCAGAGCTGAGTCCGTGTGGAAGTCCATGCCCAGATAAGTCAATGACTGGGTCGGAACCAGGGTTGACTTCTGGACATTGAGAAGCCACCCAAACTGTTCCAGAGACTTCATGGTCACCTCCAGGCTCTTCCGGCAAAGATGTTCTGATGGCGCCCTGACCAGCAGGTCGTCTAGATAGGGTATGACGGCATGTCCCTGTATATGTAGGAGAGCCATCATAGAGGCCATCACTTTCGTGAACACCCGCGGAGCCGAGGCCAACCCGAAGGGCAGCGCCACGAACTGGTAGTGTTCGTCCCCCACTGCGAATCTCAACCAGCGCTGATGAGCTGGTGCAATGGGCACGTGAAGGTAAGCGTCTCGGATATCTATGGACGCTAGGAAGTCTCCCTGCGACACAGCCGCGATCACGGAGCGCAGGGATTCCATGCGGAACTTCCGAACCAACACGTGACGGTTGAACAACTTGAGGTCCAGAACCGGGCGAAAGGAGCCGTCCTTCTTCGGGACGATAAAGAGGTTGGAGTAAAAACCCCTGAACCTCTCTCCGGAAGGCACTGGGATCACTACTCCGTCTCTGCGGAGTCCCTCCAACACCAGATGAAAAGCCTGAGCCTTTTCCGGGGATGGAACAGACCGATGGAATCGGTGTGCCGGCCGCGACGTCAGCTCTATCCTGTAGCCGCGCGAGACTACGTCTCGGACCCACTGATCTTGGACGTGGAGTAACCATCTGTCCTGAAATCGGGACAGGCGGCCCCCCACCTGTGGGGCGGCAGGACGCGAGAGCGAGTCATGCGGAAGTGGGTTTGGGAGTGGCAGCCGCTGCTCCCGTTGACTTCTTCTGGCGACCCTTGGGGCGCCACTGAGTAGAGGGCTTGCCCCCTCTGTCCGCGCGCGCGGACGAAGCTGATGACTGTGAGCTGGAGCGAAAGGACCACTGTTTTGGGTTCCTTTTAACGGTATACCGTGGCTTAGGTTTATTCTGTGGGATCTTAGACTCCGCAGAATCCTTTATCAGCTTATCCAGCTCGGTACCAAACAGTCTGTCACCAGAGAATGGAAGATTCTGCAGAATCTTCTTAGATGTGGCATCTGAGTCCCATAGACGCAGCCACAACAACCTGCGGATCGCTATCGCATTGGCCGAAGCCACAGCAGAGCGAGTGGCAGTTTCTAGGGTCGCAGTCCTGGCGTAATCTGCATAGGCCTTTGCCCTATCAGTAAGCGCTAGGACCTCTGAATTGGACCCCACCAGGTCAGTTATACCATCCAAGCAGGCGGTGATCGCCTGCAGGGTCCAGACCGTGGCAAAATTAGGGGCAAATGAAGACCCCACAGCCTCATAGGAAGACTTGGCGAGTTGTTCGACCTGTCTATCCGTCGCGTCCTTCAATGAGGAGCTATCAGAGGCAGAGAACAGGGAGCGTGCAGCAATCCTGGTCATGGAAGCGTCCACCTTCGGTGACTGCGACCACTCCTGAAGCACCTCCTGGGGGAAGGGGAAGCGAGTGTCCCTAGATTTACGGACATAACGCCGCCCAGGGTGAACCCTGGGTGCTCTGACCACCCTTCCAAAGTTAGTGTGGTCCATAAAGGAGCCACATGGGCGAGCCTCTGGCTGCAGCCATTGATAAGCCTCCTTCGGATGGAGGTCCACCTCCTCAGGGGGTGCCACGAGATGAAGAGTCTCGTTTATGGAGGATACCAAATCCTCCACCCCGTCAGGTGGTTCTGACATAGACTCAAGTATTGAACCCCCATCCTCGTCACCGTCAGAGTGACGCTCCTCCTCAGAGAGGTTCTGGATCTCGGGTGATTCATCCCGGCGAGCCCGCTTAAGGGGTCTCGCGGCAACAAAGGGTGACACCCGGGGGTAACTTGAGGGAGCAGCTGGACTTTCCAGTCTCCTAGTCAGTGCCTCCAGGGATTGCGACATGGAGGACAGCTTGGATAACACAGATTCATTAATCTTATTCTGTGTTTCCCATGGCCCTGGGATCACCTGAACCTCAGGGTACAGCACCGGAGCTGCTGCCTCTGCAGTATCAGTCCGGGCCTCTGGGCGTCCGCAGTTATTGCAGGACCCCCCAACCAGCGTCCCATTGCATATAGCACAGGTAGTGGTGGAGTTGTCTGCCTTAGCAGCGCTCTTCTTTGCTGGGGACATGCCGACAGCAGAAGAGAAAAATAAGCCAAGTAGGAAACCGGAACACCGGCGGCTTACCGACCGCTTCAATGCGGTAGAGGGGAGCGGTGTGTGTGTGGCCTCCGCGAGGGTAATGACCGGATTCTCCCGGGAGCGCAGCAGTGCACTCATTCAGTCCCAGCAGGGAAGTGAGGAGAAGATGGCCGCCGCCAGACAAGTCGTGGGCGGGCTGAAAACACGCGGGAAGCACACACACACGCCCAGCAATGACGTCATCCCATGGGCTGCTCCATATCTCTCCAAGCAGCCATCTTAGTAATCTGGTGCCGGAGCCCGCAGCGCGGGAGATATAGTATCAGCACTATACCCAGGGCTGCAGAAAAAATCTGTAGCCCACAGCCGCAGCCCCTGTGACACACAGGGCGGTCAGCTATGGTGACCCCAGCACAGGGTACACCGCCAGAACCGCGGACCCGAAGGCTGCGCGCGGTCTGAGTGTCAAAAACACGAAAGTGTCAGACACTACCCCCAGGCACACCGGAGACACACAGGGCGCCTCAGTGCCGGTCCGGTCTGTAAGCACCATATATGGGAGGCCTCGGACAGGGGGTTCAGCACCAGTCCGGTCTGTAAGCACCTTTAGGGAGGCCTCGGACTGGGCTGGCTCCAGTCCGGTCTGTAAGCACCATTTAGGGAGGCCTCGGACGGAGCGAAGCTGTGCAAGGCTCCTGTCTCCCACTTCCCAGAGCCCCCCAAGGAGGGATGTGAAGGAGCGCGGCAGCGTACCGGGAGGACACAACGTGTCCAGGCTCTGGGCCCTCCGGTACCTCAACCTGTGTGTTCCCCCAAGGGTGAACAGGGAGACTGCCGGAGGTCCCCGACCGGGACCTACCTTGTCTTCAGACGCCATCACGTAAGCTGTGAGAATGCTGTGATGTGCAAGCAAAGCGTGTGATCCTCCGAGCCACTAAGTTTAAAATTGAGGATATTCCCTGCGGTAGGGGTTTATAAGCGGAGGGGGCGGTGTCTACAAACTTGTAGTACCTAGTGTGGCCTCCGGAGGGCAGTGCCCTAAACCCCATTGTCTGGGTCTCCCATTATGATGATCAGAAAAAAGGGGTTTTGTACAGGGGATAAGAGTTATTGTCACGTGACGCCACCTGTAGTACCTGGTGACGGATCACCAGCGCCACAACAGTCCTCCGGAGGACGATGGTATTGCGGCACGGATGGCAAAGCTCCCTACAGGTGGAGCTGGGTCTCTGGGCAGTGTAGAGAATAGGGGCAGCTTGGAGCGGGACTTGAGGCCAGGGTAGGAAGCAGTAAGTCAGTTTATAGGGAGGCTGGGGATGGAGAGGAATAACGCACACACTCTGAAGAAAGTCTCATTTACCTTTTTACTGATGGTATGCACAGGTAAAGATGTCCAGAGCACTGTCGGGTGACCAGGTGCACAGTGAGTCTTCACAGCAAGTGGGTATAAGGCCTCCTCTAGTTCCCTGCTGTCGCTGAAGCCCTGTCTGTATGCAGCACGACCGACCTCCTCACTGTCTCTGGTCCACCCTCTCTCCTGCGCGGTCCACAGGTTACCCTCCCTGATCACTGCTGTGTGTTCCCACACTGCGGTGTTTGGCTCCCTCTGGCTGGGTACGCAGGGGGACTGGGTGACTGAAGTCTCCACAGTGTGCCGGGGTTTTCGGCAGTCCTAAAGTCTTCCTACAGGTGCGGATCCCGGAAGTCCGGTACGTCTTGGTTAAACCTCCACTAGTTCCTCTACTCCCTTGGCTAAGCTCTGTGCCTTCTGTCCTCACACCTAGGCTTGGCTGAGCGTAGGACCACTCCGAGGTCACTGGTTCGGGCCTAACCGCGGCACCGATTACCAGAACATGTAACAGGTATCTGCTGTGGAAACCCAGCTGTGCAGTAGGGAAGGCTGTGGCTACCTGTGTGAGCACATACACACTCGGCTCCGCCCCGTACACCTCGTACACACTCGGCTCCACTCCCTACACCTCGTACACACTTGGCTACACCCCGTACACCTCGTACACACTCGGCTCTGCACCGTACACCTCGTACACACTCGGCTCCGCTCCCTACACCTCGTACACACTTGGCTACACTCTGTACACCTCGTACACACTCGGCTCCGCTCTGTACACCTCGTACACACTCGGCTCTGCTCTGTACACATCGTACACACTCGGCTCTGCTCCGTACACCTCGCACACACTCGGCTCCGCTCCGTACACCTCGTACACACTCGGCTCCGCTCCGTACACCTCGCACACACTCGGCTCTGCTCCGTACACCTCGTACACACTCGGTTCCGCTCCATACACCTCGTACACACTCGGCTCCGCTCCGTACACCTCGTACACACTCGGCTCCGCTCCGTACACCTCGTACACACTCGACTCCGCTCTGTACACCTCGTACACACTCGGCTCTGCTCCGTACACCTCGTACACACTCGGCTCCGCTCTGTACACCTCGTACACACTCGGCTCTGCTCTGTACACATCGTACACACTCGGCTCTGCTCCGTACACCTCGTACACACTCGGCTCTGCTCCGTACACCTCGTACACACTCGGCTCCGCTCCGTACACCTCGTACACACTCGGCTCCGCTCCGTACACCTCGTACACACTCGGCTCCGCTAAGTACACTTCGTACACACTCGGCTCTGCTCCGTACACATCGTACACACTCGCCTCCGCTCCGTAAACCTTGTACACACTCGGCTCCGCACACCTCGTACACACTCGGCTCTGCTCCGTACACATCGTACACACTCGGCTCCGCTCCGTAAACCTTGTACACACTCGGCTCCGCACACATCGTACACACTCGGCTCTGCTCCGTACACCTCGTACACACTCGGCTCCGCTCCGTACACCTCGTACACACTCGGCTCCGCTCCGTACACCTCGTACATACTCGGCTGCGCTCCGTACACTTCGTACACTCTCGGCTCTGCTCCGTACACCTCGTACACACTCGGCTCCGCTCCGTACACCTCGTACACACTCGGCTCCGCTCCGTACACCTCGTACACACTCGGCTCCGCTCCGTACACCTCGTACACACTCGGCTCCGCTCCGTACACCTCGTACACACTCGGCTCTGCTCCGTACACCTCGTGCACTCTCAGCTCCGCTCCGTACACCTCGTACACACTCGGCTCTGCTCCGTACACCTCGTACACACTCGGCTCCGCTCCGTACACCTCGTACACACTCGGCTCCGCTCCGTACACCTCGTACACACTCGGCTCCTCTCCGTACACCTCGAACACACTCGGCTCCGCTCTGTACACCTAGTACACACTCGGCTCCGCTCCGTACACCTCGTACACACTCGGCTCTGCGCCGTACACCTCGTACACACTCGGCTCCGCTCCGTACACCTCGTACACACTCGGCTCCGTTCCGTACACCTCGTACACACTCGGCTCCGCTCCGTACACCTCGTACACACTCGGCTCCGCTCCGTACACCTCGTACACACTCGGCTCCGCTCCGTACACCTCGTACACACTCGGCTCCGCTCCGTACACCTCGTACACACTCGGCTCCGCTCCGTACACCTCGTACACACTCGGCTCCGCTCCGTACACCTAGTACACACTCGGCTCTGCTCCGTACACCTCGTACACACTCGGCTCTGCGCCGTACACCTCGTACACACTCGGCTCCGCTCCGTACACCTCGTACACACTCGGCTCCGCTCCGTACACCTCGTACACACTCGGCTCCGCTCCGTAACACCTCGTACACACTCGGCTCTGCTCCGTACACCTCGTACACACTCGGCTCCGCTCCGTACACCTCGTACACACTCGGCTGCGCTCCGTACACCTCGTACACACTCGGCTCTGCTCCGTACACCTCGTACACACTCGGCTCCGCTCCGTACACCTCGTACACACTCGGCTCCGCTTCGTACACCTCGTACACACTCGGCTCCGCACCGTACACCTCGTACACACTCGGCTCCTCTCCGTACACCTCGTACACACTCGGCTCCGCTCCGTACACCTCGTACACACTCGGCTCCGCTTCGTACACCTCGTACACACTCGGCTCCGCTCCGTACACCTCGTACACACTCGGCTCCGCTCCGTACACCTCGTACACACTCGGCTCCGCTCCGTACACCTCGTACACACTCGGCTCCTCTCCGTACACCTCGTACACACTCGGCTCCGCTCCGTACACCTCGTACACACTCGGCTCCTCTCCGTACACCTCGTACACACTCGGCTCCGCTCCGTACACCTCGTACACACTCGGCTCCGCTCCGTACACCTCGTACACACTCGGCTCCTCTCCGTACACCTCGTACACACTCGGCTCCGCTCCGTACACCTCGTACACACTCGGCTCCGCTCCGTACACCTCGTACACACTCGGCTCCGCTCCGTACACCTCTTACACACTCGGCTCCGCTCTGTACACCTTGTACACACTCGGCTCCGCTCTGTACACCTTGTACACACTCGGCTTCGCTCCGTACACCTCGTACACACTCGGCTCCGCTCCGTACACCTCGTACACACTCGGCTGATCATGTGACCCCTGACTCCTCCCCATGTGACATCATCACAGGTCCTGTACACACAGCGGCCATATATCTGCTGTGCGGCATTAGTCAGTACTGAGCTCAGTATCTGCAGAGCTGAACCTGCGGGAGAAACCGGAGCTCATCTTCCCCCATTCAGGTCTCTACAATATCGGATCCTCTCACATCTTCTATAGAAGAGAATTCTCCTGATTGACCATCAAGGATGGATCTGGACAGGGACAAGATGGCGGAGAGGATCTTACCCCTCACCCTAGAGATCCTCTTCCTTGTTACTGGAGAGGTGAGAGATGTCACATCACATCATTCTTATCTATGGACAGAAGAACAGAGGACAGGAGAGGTGAGGACTCTGGAAATGTCTGGAGACTGGAGATTTATTAATGTGTCTCCTCTCCATAACCAGGATTACACAGTGGTGAAGAAGAGCTGGAGTGATCTGTGCTGTCAGGAGCCTGTACAGTGTGAGGGAAGAGCCCTGAGCCCAATCACGGGGCCTCCACCTCACCCCTGATACATGAGGACATCAATGAGCAGAAGATCCGAGAACTCACCTACAAGATGATGGAGCTGCTGACTGGAGAGGTGACACTGCTGGGAATGCTGCTGCTGGGA
Source organism: Allobates femoralis (assembly GCA_033576535.1). Classification (NCBI taxonomy): domain Eukaryota; kingdom Metazoa; phylum Chordata; class Amphibia; order Anura; family Aromobatidae; genus Allobates; species Allobates femoralis. Next base: position 501,050,495 of record JARQOC010000006.1, read on the forward strand.
CATTATACAGTAACGCTATGAAGGGATGGGGGAATGATGACCGCGCTATCATTGTATGTGTCAGGTTCCTATAAGATGTCAGGACGTCGCCGTCTATTTCTCCATGGAGGAGTGGGAGTATTTAGAAGGACACAGAGATCTGTACAAGGACATGGTCATGATGGAGGATCCCCTCACATCAGCAGGTAATAGACAGGACTAAATCCACACGGCCTATAATGATCTGTATGGAAAGAATGAATTCAGTCCTGTATGTGTCTCCTCCAGGTCTATCCAGTAAGAGGACAACACCAGAGAGATGTCCCCGTCCTCTTCTCCCACAGGACTGTAAAGAAGAAGATCCCGATGTTCCTCCGGATCATCAGGTAGATGGAGAGAAGGTGTGATGAGATCTCCCTATGATGTGTAGACGGCTGTGAAGATCTTGTCTCAGTCTTGTTTTCTCCTCCACTATTAGATGTGTTATACTTGTGTAATGAGAACGGTGGAGATGGCAGATTACAGCTGATCATAGATGGGACTTCTCCATCTGTCTGTGACTTTATAATCTTTGTTTCAGGGTGAAGATCTGCCCCATATTAATCCTCCAGAGACCTATGTGAGGGGTGATGAGCGGAGGACAGAGGAGATCCCTACAGATCACCGCCCAGGTGAGTAGTGACCACTGAATGCAGAGAAGTCACAGATTCTTCTCAGTCACCGGCTGTGGCTGCTTTATCGGTGGTGGAGTCCAGACATATCACAGTCATGTGATCACCTTGGAGGAGTGTTTAAACTAGGGATTGGGGGGAGGGTATTCATTGTATAGGAGGGGAAGATAGTGTAAATAGTAACCTGGGCACAAGTAATAAAATTGGGGGTGGGGTTAGAACAGTCAATCTAGTAGGAAGGAATAGAGGTAAAGAGAGATGCATAAAGTGCATGTTCACTAATGCCAGAAGCCTCACCAACAAAATGGAGGAATTAGAATTGATTTTGTTGGAAAATAATTATGACATGGTGGGGATTTCGGAGACTTGGCTGGACGAGAGCCAGGACTGGGCTGTTAATTTACAGGGCTATTGTCTGTTCAGAAATGACCGCACAAATAGGCGGGGAGGAGGTGTATGTTTATACGTAAAATCATCCTTAACACCCATCCTGCGTGATAATATAGGTGAATCTAATGGAAATGTAGAGTCCCTGTGGGTGGAGATAAGGGGAGGGGGAAAAAATAATAAATTACTGATAGGGGTTTGTTATAAGTCCCCAACAATAATGGAAGTGGAGGAGAATATCCTCATAAAGCAAATAGATGAAGCAGCGACTCAGGGAGAAGTCATTATTATGGGGGACTTCAACTACCCTGAAATACATTGGGGGATCAGAAACCTGCAGTTCCAGCAAAGGTAATAAGTTTTTGAAAACTATAAGAGACAATTACCTTTCACAACTGGTTCAGGACCCAACAAGAAGGGGGGGCACTGCTGGACCTAATATTAACCAACAGGCCAGACTGCATATCAAATATACGGCTTGGAGGTCACTTGGGTAATAGTGATCATAACATAATAAGCTTTCAAGTATCCTTTACTAAGATGTGAAGTAGAGGGGCTACAAGGACATTAAACTTCAGGAAGGCAAATTTCCAACGGTTGAGAGATGATCTTAGTGCAATAACCTGGGAAGATGTCCTGAGACATAAAAGTACACAAAGCAAGTGGAAAACGTTTATTAGTATCCTGAATAGGACCTGTGCACAATATATACCCTATGGGAATAAACATGCTAGAAATAGGAGGAAACCACTATGGCTAAATAAGGCTGTAAGGGACGCAATAAATGACAAAAAGAAAGCATTTAGGGAATTAAAGCAAGTAGGTAGTGATGAAGCATTAAATAAATACAGAAAATTAAATAACATCTGTAAAAAGCAAATCAAGGCAGCAAAGAGTGAGACAGAGAGACTCATTGCCAGAGAAAGTAAAAATAATCCCAAAATATTTTTTAACTACATAAATAGTAAGAAACTAAAAAATGATGGTGTTGGCCCCTTTAAAAATAATCTGGGTAAAATGGTGGATGAGGATGAGGAAAAAGCCAATATGCTAAATGACTTTTTTTCAACAGTATTTACACAAGAAAACCCCATGACAGACAATATGATCAGTGATAACTAAAACTGTCAATTAAATGTCACCTGCTTAACCCAGCAGGAAGTACGGCATCGTCTAAAAATCACTAAAATTGACAAATCCCCGGGCCCGGATGGGATACACCCCAGAGGGCTGCAGGAATTAAGTACTGTCATAGATAGACCATTATTTATAAGATTCCATAATAACAGGGTCTGTACCACAGGACTGGCGTATAGCAAATGTGGTGCCAATATTCAAAAAGGGAACAAAAAATGAACTTGGAAATTATAGGCCAGTAAGCTTAACCTCTACTGTGGGTAATATCCTAGAGGGTTTTCTAAGAGATGCCATACTGGAGTATCTGAAGAAAAATAACCTCATGACCCAATATCAACATGGGTTTACGAGGGACCGTTCCTGTCAAACTAATCTGATAAGCTTCTATGAAGAAGTAAGTTCTGGACTGGACCAAAGAAATGCAGTGGACGTGGTGTATATGGACTTTTCAAAAGCTTTTGATACGGTGCCACACAAAAGGTTGATACATAAAATGAGAGCAATGGGGATAGGGGAAAATATTTGTAAGTGGGTTAAGAACTGGCTCAGTGATAGGAAACAAAGGGTGGTCATTAATGGAACACACTCAGACTGGGTCACAGGAAACAGTGGCATACCACAGGGGTCAGTATTGGGCCCACTTCTTTTTAACATATTTATTAATGACCTTGTAGGGGGCATACAGAGTAGAATCTCAATATTTGCAGATGACACTAAACTCTGCAGGGTAATCAATACAGAGGAGGACATTTTATATTACAGGAGGATTTATGTAAACTAGAAGCTTGGGCTGCTAAATGGCAAATGAGCTTTAATGGGGATAAATGTAAGGTCATGCACTTGGGCAGAGGAAACAAAAGGTATAATTATGTGCTTAATTGTAAAACACTGGGCAAAACTGTCACTGAAAAAGACCTGGGTGTATGGGTAGATGACAAACTCACATTTAGTGGCCAGTGTCAGGCAGCTGCTGCAAAGGCAAATAAAATAATGGGATGCATTAAAAAAGGCATAGATGCTCATGAGGAGAACATAATTTTACCTCTATACAAGTCACTAGTGCGACCACACTTAGCATACTGTGTACAATTCTGGTCTCCGGTGTATAAGAAAGACATAGCTGAACTAGAGCGGGTCCAGAGAAGAGCGACCAAGGTTATTAGAGGACTGAGGGGTCTCCAATACCAAGACAGGTTATTAGAGGACTGGGGGTCTGCAATACCAAGACAGGTTATTAGAGGACTGGGGGTCTACAATACCAAGACAGGTTATTAGAGGACTGAGGGGTCTGCAATACCAAGACAGGTTATTAGAGGACTGAGGGGTCTGCAATACCAAGACAGGTTATTAAACTTGGGGTTATTTAGCTTGGAAAAACGAAGGCTTAGGGGTGATCTTATAATAATGTATAAATATATGAGGGGACAGTACAGAGACCTTTATAATGATCTCTTTACTCTTAGGCCTGAGACGGGGACAAGGGGGCGTCCTCTACAGAGACGGGGACAAGGGGGCGTCCTCTACAGAGACGGGGACAAGGGGGCGTCCTCTACAGAGACGGGGACAAGGGGGCGTCCTCTACAGAGACTGGGACAAGGGGGCATCCTCTACGTCTGGGGGAAAGAAGGTTTAATCATAATCACAGACGCGGATTCTTTACTGTAAGAGCAGTGACACTATGGAACTCTCTGCCACATGATGGTGTAATGAGGGAGTCACTACTAACATTTAAGAAGGGCCTGGATGCCTTTCTTGAAAACTATAATATTACCAGTTATATATACTAGATTCTTTGATCGGGCGTTGATCCAGGGATCTAGTCTGATTGCCGTATCTGGAGTCAGGAAGGAATTTTTTCCCCCAATGTGGAGCTTAGTGTTGCTACATGGGTTTTTTTTGCCTCCTCTGGATCAACATGTTAGGCTATAGGGTGAACTAGATGGACTTAAGGTCTTCCTTCAACCTTATAAACTATGTTACCTGATAACTCAAAAGATGGCTGCCACAAACAGACCTGGCGCTATCTACTCCACCCTCCATATCCCAGGGATTGTCCTTCCCCCTCTAACCCCTATACATGGGTCTGGACTTACACAGGGACCAGTAGGCTGAGGACACAGAGTTATCTGATAATTGGTGGTGTGAAATGACAATAATAGTCAGGAGCCGGGTCAGAACCAGGAGGGCAGAGAAAAGTCACAATCAGAAGCCTCAAGAGTAGTCAGTAAACAGGCCGGGGTCACAACAGGAATCACATACACAAGGTGAGAGCTGAGTACACAGGACTGAGCCAGAGGAGAACAAGGCTATATCCGGCAGACTCCAGGAATATGCCTTTGTCACACTTGGACTAAGGGGGGTCAAGAAAATCTCCTTTATGGAATGAAATGGCCGGAGACGGCTGAGATCGAATCAACACCCAGATTTATTTCTCATATATGAGGAGACAACTCACCGCTGAGGGTATATATATATATATGGCAGAGTGTCTGCTTTCTCTGGGCTTACACTTATTTTTATAATTAACATTGAAAGATGACATTCTACACGTTACACTGCAGGTGTAAACATTGTGTACTTTTCCATTACTATAAGATAAGAGAAACTCTTGTGGAGCCCCACGGGACGGGGGTACTCGGTGCCGGACCGGACGGTACTGGGGAAGTCACGGGTGGCTTGGTCCGGACCGTGTCCCTGGCTCGACAATAAAGGGGAATTATTTACAGGGGAAATGTCACGTGTGACGCCACCCACTTGGTGCGGCCAGTGATGGGGCCGCCGCTGCTGCAGAACCTCCGGGGGTGATGGAGTGGCAGCGGAGATGGTATAGTTCCAGTGGGAAGAACTGTATCCCCCGGGGCAGTAAGAGTTAAAGTCTCTGGTGCGGTTGTAACACACTTACTTGCAGGCTGCAGGGATCTCTCCTCCTGGATGGTGCTGACAGGCTGTGTCCTGTATGGGGGAGAATGGTGTGTAGATAGATGCAGACAAGAGAGGCGATTCAGGGTTTTCCAAAGCTTTACTCTGAGTTCTTTCCAAGCAGTTTACAAGTCATTTGCAGTTCTTTACAAGTTCAAGCACAGTTCTTAACACACGGGTGCATTCTCCATCTCCGGGTTCCCTTTTACTCTGCAGCCAGGCCTCTCTCTCCTGTGACCCCTCACACAGTCTGTAGTGTCCCTTTCCGGGCTGTTTACGGTCTCCGTCTATACGGGTGGTGTGTGGTATGCCGGACAGTATGGCGGTGACTCGGGCTTCTGTGAGTCCTAGTGCGTCACTTAGCTGCCTGTCCTTTAGGGTAGGGATCCTAACTTGAAGCTGTGGTCCCTCGTCGGTGTCTGGGAATGCCGGTTGAACTACGGTCCCCTCTAGAGCTGACACTCTACTCAGCCCAGCCTCCAGCAGTCCTCAGCACGAGGCTCTACCAGGCTCTCTCCTTCCTGTTCCTTCCAGTATCATAGGAGGGACTTCTCTGCCTGCAGTCAGTGGCTTCAGTTGCTGTCTAGGGCCCGGGTTACACCGTCCCTTCTCTGTCCTCTCACACTCCTGGTGGCATCAGCATCGGACGGGCTTTCTCTCCCCTCTGGCTCACACTGGCTCAGTACGGATTCTGCGCTCCTAGCCTTGCACTCACAGAAGTGTGATTGTCCTTCAGTCTTTACAGCTCAGCTCACATCAGCCTACTAACTTCCTTCACTCCTCCCCCTCACTATATACTGTCAGTCACCTGACCTCTGGTGTGCCCAACCCACTTCTCTGAATCCACCACCCCTCCGATCTCATATAGTTCTAATCTCAGGGCTGGATGTAACCTCTCTGACACGTGGGATGTGTGGGCTGTGAGGGTGTTGTTGTGCAACAATGTCCTACCTGCCTGGCTGCAGTTCCCCTTTGTGGCCTCCTGGACGCAGGGGCGCCACATTCTCCCGGAGTTAAACCAGCGCGTCCTCGCGCTGCCCGTCATGGATTACCCTGAAAACATTTTTATTTTATATAACAGTAAACATTATGTATTCTTTGTTTCTTCCCATCCGGGAGGCACGATTCTTATAACGTTACGTTAAAGGGGTTGTCCGGGCTTATTTTTTATTTCATATTTATATCTAGGCTGCAAAATGTTGACAATCTGCAATATACATGTTGTCAACATTTTGCAGGGTTTCCTAGATATAACACATTTACTGCTGGCAGAGAGTGTCCAGGGGGTGTGATTGTGCAAGCTGGTCGTTTACACCTACTCTAGCACAATCACACCCCCTCCCCTATTCCTAGTATGGCCAGCCACCCCCAGGCCATACATGCCCGCCCCCTGCCCACTAAACACTATGTAATGAAACCACCCCCAGGGCTCCTACTGGCCGCCCCAGCCCCTAAATCACCACCCACCCTCTGCAAAACAGCGGTCCCCAGTGCACTGATACAAGGTGCCGAAACCGCTGCTGTGAAAGCGATTCCGGCACACTGTGTCAGTGCAGCAGGGGACCCGCTGCATATGTGTGCTGCTCACCCGACATTGTCCTGTGCAGCCGGTCCCGGTCCGCCCTGGTCCCGGTCATCTGCAGCCGGGCTCTCCACACTGCAGCCGGGCTCTCCACACTGCAGCCGGGCTCTCCACACTCTGCAGCCGGGCTCCACACTCTGCACTGCAGCCGTATCTGTGCTGTGTGGAGCGGTGCCCGGCGCCTGATCTCTCCAGACCTCCAGTACCATAGAGCTGGTGGAGCGGTTTAGAGAGGACCGCTGCACAGCCTCTGCTCTATTGTACTGGAGGTCTGGGGAGATCAGGCGCCGGGCACCGCTCCACACAGCACAGATACGGCTGCAGTGCAGAGTGTGGAGCCCGGCTGCAGAGTGTGGAGAGCCCGGCTGCAGTGTGGAGAGCCCGGCTGCAGTGTGGAGAGCCCGGCTGCAGATGACCGGGACCAGGGCGGACCGGGACCGGCTGCACAGGACAATGTCGGGTGAGCAGCACACATATGCAGCGGGTCCCCTGCTGCACTGACACAGTGTGCCGGAATCGCTTTCACAGCAGAGGTTTTGGCACCTTGTATCAGTGCACTGGGGACCGCTGTTTTGCAGAGGGTGGGTGGTGATTTAGGGGCTGGGGCGGCCAGTAGGAGCCCTGGGGGTGGTTTCATTACATAGTGTTTAGTGGGCAGGGGGCGGGCATGTATGGCCTGGGGGTGGCTGGCCATACTAGGAATAGGGGAGGGGGTGTGATTGTGCTAGAGTAGGTGTAAACGACCAGCTTGCACAATCACACCCCCTGGACACTCTCTGCCAGCAGTAAATGTGTTATATCTAGGAAACCCTGCAAAATGTTGACAACATGTATATTGCAGATTGTCAACATTTTGCAGCCTAGATATAAATATGAAATAAAAAATAAGCCCGGACAACCCCTTTAACTATAAAACAAGTGCATGGGTATCTACGTCATTACCCTCTTTTCTGTAAAATACACATTATAAAAGCATTACTTTGTATCAAAAGTATAAAAGTTCTTTTCTGAAAAAGTGCAAAAATTCTCAAAAAGCAGCTTCAAAACAGTCAAAGTCTCATGCACGACGTCGCATGTGCAGCTGGTCTTAAAACCAAAGGGGAGCACACGAAGGTGCTCAACTATTTACAAGGAAAGTTCTTATCACATCATCGTCCGTGATATTAAATGTTTATTTCAAACATATATGAGACAAACAGGGGAATGCTAGCATTCATTCAGGTAAGGTATGGGATCAATAAGGAACAATGCTTCATTCACACTTACAAGTCTTCATCTGATGCAGGACCCGTGTCCTACGCCTTCTTTACTTGCTTCCAAGGCAACACCTGTGGCACTGTTTTTCTGGGAAACACTTCCATGTTCTGCAATGCGGCGATTAACAAGTAGCTATCCGGGGTCTGGGTTATCGAATCCTTCTTTGGTGGTATAGTCTCTAGGATCATCACAGGATCCGTGTTTACAGCCACGTCCGTGTAGCTGGTTTCTGTGAGGTCGTCTTCTATTTCAAAGTATTCTGCGGTTGATGTATCATCCACTTCTTCAGAATTTAAGCAAAGTCTTTTTACTTTAAGGCCGTACGGGCCACGCTCACCTTGGGCGATGTAGTATGACACCCACTCTCCAATCTCGACCTGTCTATCAGGATGGTCTGGTGGGAGTTGTTCCTCCACTTCCCTCTTGTTGATAAATATATCCAGTCTCGCACCGGGTTCGCGAGCAAAAGCATAGCTTCTATCTTCCACTATCTTGACAATCTTGCCCTCATGCCGCGGGGATTTTTGGATCTCTTTGTCTCGGCGGGCTGCATTTTTGGCATCCTTAACGCGGGCCACCATCACCTGCTTCTGCACCTGCCTCTCGGCTTCCTCCTTCTCCCACTTCCTTACACATCTTCGGATGTATTCCTCCCGCGTTATAAGCTCTGCAGGGCCTATCTCTCCAGCAGGGTCTCCTAGGAAGCCCATTAAGTCCTCACAATCTTTATCCCGCTCCCACCAGCAGCGGAGCTGCTCCCCTCTCACCTCGGTGGAAGTCGGTGGTGGTATCAGCGGCTGCGGCAGCTTCAGGAATCCCTCCGGCAAAGCTCCAAGTGGATCGGCTTCTTTCGTTGCCTTACTCGGTACAGCTGGTGGGGTGGTTACATCCACCAGGATCGCGGTATGGCCCTCAGCCTCGCTGTCCACATGCTCACGCGGCTCTCCAACCCAGCCGGGTCGCTTAGACTGGGCCTCATAGCCCTGGCGGTGGTCAATGTCTATTTGAATCCGGGTCCGGTTCTCTTCCTGGGCCCGTGTCATCCGTTGGGGCAGCAGCCGCAATACACCCCTCCGGGTGTCTAGGAAGTAGGGACGCTCCTCGCCGCCTTCAGCCATCTCTGCACGATCACAAATGTTCTTTCCCTGGCCGGGTTCCTCCACTGGGTCGTCTTGTGGGCCCTCCGGGATCACACGTGGTCTCTCGTGTGCAGCTCTCTTTTCGGCGTCCTCCACTTCCATCCTCGTGTCTCTGAATGGTGACTGCTTCTCTTCCGGTTGCTCGCTCCGCCCCCCCTGATGACGATTTCCTTCTTCATGCCCGCCAGCTTCTTGGTAGGAGGGTCTAGGGGCGGCGGCTCTTCTTTTGAGAGTGACAGCTGGCTCTCCCGGAGTTAAGGAGAGCCAGGGCGGGTCCTTCTTTTCGCGCCTTGGACCGGGCCGGCCCACGATGGGAGTCTTAGGAACGCCTCCCCTGCACATGGCGCTAGTCCCCTATGGCCGCCATTAAGGTCAGATTTTGGCGGGAAAAGTCCAGAAACAGTTTCTTTTGGCGCACTGGGTCCAATTCTTTTGGACCGGGTAGATCCTGTTTGTGACGCCAGGTTGTGAAGCCCCACGGGACGGGGGTACTCGGTGCCGGACCGGACTGTACTGGTGAAGTCACGGGTGGCTTGGTCCGGACCGTGTCCCTGGCTCGACAATAAAGGGGAATTATTTACAGGGGAAATGTCACGTGTGACGCCACCCACTTGGTGCGGCCAGTGATGGGGCCGCCGCTGCTGCAGAACCTTCGGGGGTGATGGAGTGGCAGCGGAGATGGTATAGTTCCAGTGGGAAGAACTGTATCCCCCGGGGCAGTAAGAGTTAAAGTCTCTGGTGCGGTTGTAACACACTTACTTGCAGGCTGCAGGGATCTCTCCTCCTGGCTGGTGCTGACAGGCTGTGGTGTCTGGGAATGCCGGTTGAACTACGGTCCCCTCTAGCGCCGACACTCTACTCAGCCCAGCCTCCAGCAGTCCTCAGCACGAGGCTCTACCAGGCTCTCTCCTTCCTGTTCCTTCCAGTATCATAGGAGGGACTTCTCTGCCTGCAGTCAGTGGCTTCAGTTGCTGTCTAGGGCCCGGGTTACACCGTCCCTTCTCTGTTCTGTCACACTCCTGGTGACATCAGCATCGGAGGGGCTTTCTCTCCCCTCTGGCTCACACTAGCTCAGTACGGATTCTGCGCTCCTAGCCTTGCACTCACAGAAGTGTGATTGTCCTTCAGTCTTTACAGCTCAGCTCACATCGGCCTACTCTTGGTCTTTGCTTCTCAGCCTACTGTGGCCTACTAACTTCCTTCACTCCTCCCCCTCACTATATACTGTCAGTCACCTGACCTCTGGTGTGCCCAACCCACTCCTCTGAATCCACCACCCCTCCGATCTCATATAGTATCTAATCTCAGGGCTGGATGTAAACCTCTCTGACACGTGGGTTGTGTGGGCTGTGAGGGTGTTGTTGTGCAACAATGTCCTACCTGCCTGGCTGCAGTTCCCCTTCGTGGCCTCCTGGACGCAGGGGCGCCACACTCTTCTCAAACATTAGTTAAAAAGAGGTAGGAGTACATTGCACATATCTTAGGAGTATAACACTCCCCAGACCTGGAATATCCCACTCACGCTATTTGGCCTTGAATGTTTCAACCTAATGGATAAATACCTCACCACATCTGCAAGCAAAATATAATACCTTCATATATGAACATAACTACATAATGAATATAGACTATATAGAAGATTCTATTATATTAAGCTATCAAACATCAATGTAAGACTGTATAATATTAAACTATCAAAGATTAATATAAGATTAAAATTTCTATGACAGGGGGTGTTCAGCTACCGAGTGTGACAGTGACGCACAGACCAACAATGTCCAGCGCACAACACAAAATAATGGACGGGGAGACATGGGGGGGACAAATACAGCAGAGGTCCTGCTCATAGAGAATGGGGGAGAGGTGACCTCCTGCACTCACCTGTCGCTGTGCCCTGATCTCCCTACCGTACCTATGCAAGTTCTTTCAACTCGTCTCCAAACAAGATACCTAGGCTCATACTGGCCCTGATGTAAGGTCTCAATAGGGAATGGCCTGAGGGAGCACTAGTCCTAACCACTGCAATAAAGACGACAAGAGGGAAGGGGAGACACAGGAAAACAACACAGCCCCTTTACACCTGCTTCCTCGCTCCTTTGCAGCAGTCGGCTTGGCAGTAGTCGGCTCTCCAGAAAACCTCCTTCACCACAGGACGTTTGACTAGGAATGTTCAATCACCAGCAAAGCATGCTGGAACCATGTGACCATATAAAGGGGATGGGAGTGATCACAGAATAGCCACACCTAGACAAGAACTAGCTAGCTTGCTAGCAGCAGAGACTAATATTAACTCCTCAACTGCCAAAGGAAAGAAACATGTTTAATATGAAGTGCTAATACATACATAAGACAGAGATCCAAAACCAGTCACAAGGCTTTCAGGTAAGAGAGACCATCGTGACAGTCCTCCCTCCTATAACGAGGGGCCTCCAGACCCTCAAGAGCGGAATAGGCATAACATCTATGGAAAGAACACCGCGACCTACCAGCGTTCACTTCCGCAACCCCCTGTCTCTCAAGGATATCACCTGTGCAGCGAGGTAAAGATGGAGCAAATGTCGGCTCTGGAGACACGACACATCTCCAGGGCTATGAGCTGTGAAACACATTATGGGTACCAAATACTAGGGGTAGCTCCAGCCGGACGGCTGAAGGGTTAGCAATGTCCTTCACCCTATGGGGATCGACAAACCCAGAGCCCCAGAAGCTCACTTCCAGCTGATGGCAGCAGTGGACACCCATACACAGTCATTCACACACAAGTCCTCACCGGCATGTCTATCACCAAGCATGCTTCTTTAGGAATGTGTACATCCGCTTGAAGGACGAACAACCGAGGCGTCACCCTGAAACCTGCAACTCCCACTCTCAGAATGGGGAACTTCCATAGGGGCAACCCCCCCCCCTCCACCACCTCTTCTGGGGAGACACGTAGGTCCAGAAAGTACCTGGGCAGAGGGAGAGATTGTGCGCCTTCTCTCCGGTTGCACCTTGTGCACATTACCTGGAGGAGAGGGAAGTACAGAGGAAATGTATACAGCCAGGTTACATTCCTCATAATGATCTGGGAAGGGCGGCTCTTCAGGCAGTGTATTGGGAGTGTACACCTGTGACAGAACTGACTTTGAACCGTACATCCAGGAGCCGGGGCCCCAGTATGGACAACTCCTCTTATGGATCCCTGGAGGAGAGACCGAGGCCTGGCATAATCCTGAAGAGTGGGAATGGTATCCCTTCTTTATCCTGGAGGGATCGCAGCTGTAAAAGAGTGGAAAAAAGAGGAAACCTTCATGCCCAGGTCACCGCCCTCCACATGACCTGGCGGAGACGGGTTTTGAGACGTTTGTCTGGGTTTGGATGAACAAATTACAAGTAGGTGACCCTAAAGCCCACAGTAAAAGCACGCCCCCATCCCACGGTGAACTACAAGCGACCTAACATGAGGGGCACCCCCCTATCTGCAAAGTTTCCTTCACCTGCATCTGTGGGATCTCCTCCATGGGGAGAACAGGGGGCTGGGTCCGGATGGGTCTTTCCCTGAGGCGTTGATCTATTCTGATGGCAAGAGACATGGTGGCCTCCAGTGACTCTGGAGTAGAGTACTGAGCCGTGGAGTCCTGGAGCCACTAGACAATCCACGACAGAACTGACTCCTAAGAGCCGGGTCATTCCATTGTGTGTCCGCGGTCACCTCTGGATCTCTGAACAGTACTCCTCAGCCGGCCGCGTCTCCTGCCGGAGTCTATGGAGACTCAACTCTGCCAGAGAAACACCATCAGGGTCCCCATAGAGGAAAGCCGCAAAAAATTCTCTACGGACCTTATAGTTGGAGAGTCAAATGGTAGAGAGAAAGCCCAGGATCTCCTCGCAACAGGGAGACAACGAATCCCCACTGTTTATACTTCATTCCTCGAAGAACATGGACGGAGCCTGAAGTATAACTTGCAGGTTTCCTGGAACGCCCGAAACTTATCACGCCCCCAAAAACCAATCAATGAGGGAGATCTTGGGTTCCAGCTAGGTCTGAGCCTGGGCAGAGACCAGCAGACCCGCGATATATAGCAGCTGATGCACCACCTGTTCCCGCAGATCCGTCACCTACTGTTAAAGATCCTGCTACAACTGGGAAAACTCTGCCGCAGGATCCATAATGGAGCCAAGAAAAAAAAGGCGTTAGGCTAGTGATTATGTCACGCTTGGACTAAGGGGGATGTCCGGCTACCGTGCATGACAATGACGCACAGACCAGCGATGTCCAGCGTACAACACTAAACCGATGGGGAGACACTGGGGGGTGACAAATACAGCGAAGGGCCCTGATCACAGGGAACAGGGGAGAGGTGACCTCCTGCACTCACCTGAGGCTGTGCCCTGATCTCCCTACCGTACCTATATGAGTTCTTTCAACTCGTCGCCAAACAGGATACCTAGGCCCCTCGCTGGCCCTGATGTTAGGCCTCAATACGGAATGTCTGGCGAGAGCACTAGTCCCCACCACTGCAATAAAGGAGAGGGAAGGGAAGATAGACAGGGAAACAACACAGTAACTTCACACCTCGCTCCTTTGCAGCAGACAGCTTAGCAGTAGTCAGTTCTCACAAAACCTTCTTCACCATAGGAAGTTTGGCTAGGAATGTTTAATCACCAGCAAAATATGCTGGAACCATGTGACCATATAAAGGGGATGGGAGTAATTGCAAAGTATCCACACCAGGACAAGAACTAGCTAACTTGCTAGCAGCAGAGACTCACATTAACTCCTCAACTGCCAAAGGAAAGAAACACGTAGGACAATTAGAAAGCACCACACCCTACTAAACCTCAAAACTGTCATGATGGTCTCTTACCTGGGAGACTTGTGACTGGTTTTGGACCTCTGTCTCATCTTTATATTGAGAGTCCATTTTAAATGTTTTTTTTCTTTGGCACTTCAGGAGTTAATGTCAGTTTTCTGCTGCTTGCAGCCTCCTTAGTTTCCTTCCTAGGTGTGGATACTTTGTGATTACTCCCATCACCTTTATATGGTCACATGGTTCCAGCATGCTTTGCTGGTGATTGACCCCATTCTTGGCCAGGCTTCCTGAGGAGAAGGAAGCTCTCTGGAGAGTTGTCTACTGCTTAGCCATCTGCTGTCAAGGAGCGTGGCAGCAGGCCTGAAGTTGCCACGGGACAAATTCTCCTGCCGGTTGTTCAACATTGAGGGTTAACATCAGGGCCAGCGAGACCCTAGGTATCCTGCCAGGTGACGAGTTGAAAGAACTTGTATAGGGATGATAGGTAGAACAGAGCACAGCCGCAGGTAAGTGCAGGAGATCACCTTTTGCCCGTTCCCTATGAGCAGGATCCTCTGCTGTATTTGTCCCCCCAGTTTCTCCCCGTCTGTTGTTTTGTATTGTGCGCCGGACATCATTGGTCTGTGTGTCACTGTCACGCATGGTAGCTGGACATCCCCCTTAGTTCAAGCATGACAGCAAGTCACACAGTCATTAATATCTAAACCGCTGGCAACTAAACTGAATACACCTCTAAGTGAAAAAGCCAAAATTGTGCCCATCGTGTCAATATTTTGTGTGTCCACCATTATTTTCAGGCACAGCCTTAACTCTCTTGTGCATAGAGTTCACTAGAGCTTCACAGGAGCGACTGAAATCCTCTTACCTCCCCCATAATGACTGTGGAGACACCGAGGTCTGTGGCTACTCTCGTCCGCTGGCCTGACAACCTTTAGAAAGACTGCATGGACCAGGGTTCATCCCAAATGATCGCCTGAACTCCTTAACCGAGGGCGGAACACTACTCAGACTACACAGGGTGAGGGAATCACACAATGGCAAGACTTTATTGGATCCCTAACAGTCAAAAACATATAATACATACCAATCAAAACACACAATGTAACAGGTAACAAAATCTCACCCCTCCGCTGGTTCACCAGGGATTACAATATTTGGGGTTTCCACTTCCACCACCAACTACACCAATCCCGCAGCACCCTGATTCTGGTGGGCACCCACCGAGAAAGGAATAGCGACAAGCTTAGGAAGCTGACTTAGCAACTTACCTGTAGCCAGGTGACCGAATTGTCCCAACCTGGGTTTCTTCCAGCCGAATCCTAGAATCCTAGGCTGAACTCCTGCAGTATATGATCCAGTTTGGGTGCTCCTGTAGTCGGACATGGAGCTACTAGACTGAGGTCATACAGAGTATGATGATACGATGTTACCCTGGTAGCCAGAACCTAAATTTCTAGGCCGAGGTTATGGTCTTCTAACCAGGACTCTAGGTTGAAGACATGTAGAAGACATACATTTTATGTATAAATTTTAAAAAATATTACTTTCAGGTATTTTTTATTCAAATATAATAATTTTATTTATTCTGTTCAGATGACTGTACCAGGAGATCAGAAGGACAACTGACATCTTCAATTTATAAATCAGATGAACTTGAAACCACCCAGGATACAATTGATGTGAATGTCATTACTCCAGATATCCCATCATCCCTTCACAGCAAAGATCTGTCATCTGATCCTATGAAACAGGTCCAATCTTCTGAATCATCACAGACTACTAAAGAAAATGAAAGTCACAAAAGAGGCATTAAAAACCAAACTGATCTTACAGCAAAGAATATGGATCTTACAGCTTCAGAATATGGAAATAGTTTTCCCCTCAAAACATCTTTTGTTAAACATCATAAAATTCACACAGTGAAAAAGAGATTTTCTTGTTCCAAGTGTGGGAAAGATTTTAACCAGAAATCAGATCTTGTTAGTCATGAAATAATTCATACTGGAAAGAAGCCACATTCATGTTCAGAATGTGGGAAATGTTTTACATATAAATCAGATCTTGTTAGACATCAGAGAACTCACACAGGGGAGAAGCCTTTTTCATGCTCAAAATGTGGGAAATGTTTTGCAGATAAATCACAACTTGTTAGTCACCAGAGAGGTCACACAGGAGAGAAGCCTTTTTCATGTTCAGAATGTGGGAAATGTTATACAAGTACATCACATCTTGTTACACATCAGAGATGTCACACAGGGAGAGAGCCTTTTTCATGTTCAGAATGTGGGAAATGTTTTGCAGTTAAATCAGATCTTGTTAGACATCAGAGAGGTCACACAGGGGAGAAGCCTTTTTCATGTTCAGAATGTGGAAAATGTTTTGCAGATAAATCAAATCTTGTTAGACATCATAGAGGTCACACAGGGGAGAAGCCTTTTTCATGTTCAAAATGTGGGAAATGTTTTGCAGTTAAATCAGATCTTGTTAGTCACCAGAGAGGTCACACAGGAGAGAAGCCTTTTTCATGTTCAGAATGTGGGAAATGTTTTACACGTAAATCAGATCTTGTTATACATCATAGAGGTCACACAGGGGAGAAGCCTTTTTCATGTTCAAAATGTGGGAAATGTTTTGCACATAAGTCATATTTTGTTAAGCATCAGAGAACTCACACAGGGGAGAAGCCTTTTTCATGTTCAGAATGTGGGAAATGTTTTACACGTACATCAGATCTTGTTACACATCAGAGAAGTCACACAGGGGAAAAGCCTTTTTCATGTTCAGAATGTGGGAAATGTTTTGCAGATAAATCACATTTTGTTAAACATCAGAGAACTCACACAGGGGAGAAGCCTTTTTCATGTTCAGAATGTGGGAAATGTTTTGCAGATAAATCACATTTTGTTAGACATCAGAGAACTCACACAGGGGAGAAGCCTTTTTCATGTTCAGAATGTGGGAAATGTTTTGCAGTTAAATCTAGTCTTGTTATACATCAGAGAACTCACACAGGCAGTAGTCATTTTAATGACTAAAATGTAAAAAGAATTTCTGGAAATTCATGTTTTGTTACCATCAAGAATAACTCGCACTAGGAGAAATTATATATTGTGTGGACAAATTGTACAAATAACATAAGAGAGTCGTATAATTAAATGAGAGGAAATTATTTAGCACATTCCGTATTTTCTGGACTATAAGACACTTTTATCAATAAAAATCGTGTTAATAAGTGAGAGCCTCTTCTAGTCCGGATGCAGCGTCCTGTGATGGAGGAGAATACTGAGACAGTGTCCTTCCCGATCACTGAGAAAACGTCTCTCTGTCCTCCTGCCCCGCACTGATCTATACTGGGGATCACAATTACACAACAATGTGGGATCACTTGATCTCTCAGACAGAATGTGATCTACACTGATGAACATGTGAAGGATCTGGTGTACGGGGAGCACCAGCCTCTAGAACAGGGATTTCCAAAATAACCAAAGTTTATCAACTTATAACCTTTATTTTACACAAAATCTGATGATCAGAGAACAGCAATGACTGTAGACAGAGGAAGATTAACACTGAATGTTGTGAATGTTACAACAGTCACCAATCAGTAGAAGTGTGCAGGCCTTTGCTTTGTACAGGCCTTTGCTTTGAATGACTTCAGCACATTTGTGGCCACAGGACATCACTAGTCTCTCACATTGCTCTGGGGGGATTTTGCTCCACTCTTCTTCCAGTCTCTTCCATATTTCTTTGGCTCTTGTGGGTTTCTTGGCCATAACTTTGTCACCAAGGATTTTCCAGAGGTTTCTATTAAGTTTAGATGAGGCATCGACCATTTCATTGTTTCAGTGTTTTCTGATAAAGGATCTGCTTTACCAGTTTTGCTGTGTGACTGGACATTGTAGTACATGAACATTGCTGCTGATTGACTGCTGAACACAAGTAATGACCCACGTGTTGCTGAAGAAGTCTCTGATACACACTTGCAGTCACTCTGCCATGTAGCTGTATGAGAGGTCTAACCCTATCAGCAGAAAACATTCCCCAAATCATGGCACTTCCTTTCATTCACTTCTTTACACACTTTGGGTTCAGTCTTTCCCCAGTTTGTCAAAGAACATAATGTTTCCCATCAGACTCAAATAAATGAAACTTGCTGTCATCACTAAAATGAACTGTGGACCCCTTTGGCTTCATCTGGATAATCTGTGCTGGAGGGTTTCAGGCTCTTTGGATGGAAAAGTGGGTGCAAACTGGAAAGTTTAGTTGCCAGTTAGGCTGAAGACACATTGTCATGCATCAAACATGGAGCGTGTTTGATGCATGACCGTGATGCGAGTGTAATGGGTGTTTGTGGTGAGTGTGGTGCGCAGGGGTGACTGTGCATGGCTGTGTGCATGTGAGTGTGCTGCATGAGTGCGTGTGTGCTGTGTGTGAGTGTGATGCTGTCCACGGTCCTGAAGCAAACTTCAGGTCCGCAGACAGCATTTGCCGGAGAATTCAAACTTCGCTGCTGTCCAAGCCGCAGACTTTGAATTTGATGCTTTGCCGGTACAGTAACCAATCACTGTGCACTGCTGTGACGGCAGCGGTGCAAGGTGATTAGTAAAAAGACAGGAGATGTCAAAATTTTAAAAATCGTGAGGTTTTGCTGGTTATTAACCCCATCTGTAGCTTCTGTGCTGCATGTCAGCACAGCGGCTGCAGATGCAGCTAATAAGCCGGTGTCTGCAGGGTTAACATGCAGTTTGTGTGGTGCCAGCATGTGTCCAGGGAGGGTCCACACATGCTGTCATCACACCCTAGCTGTGCAGGGGTTAATACATGGTTAAAATCCAAGAGGGCAATTGTCGGGGGCTATAAATTCTCTATAAAAGCCGGCGGCAGTACTGTTCACAATCTGCGTACAGTACATGCTTGACAGAGTCCTGAACTCAGGAGCTGTCCGAGGTACTGTACGTAAATTGCGTACAGAACCAGCCGCTGTGCTAATGAGAGTCAGGAGCTGTCCCTGCTGAGATTTCAGCACCGCGCCAACAGGGACAGCTCCTGACTTTCATTAGCACAGCGGCTGGTTCTGTACGCAATTTACGTACAGTACCTCGGACAGCTCCTGACTTCAGGCTTTTATAGAGAATTTATAACACCCGACAATTGCCGGCTTGGATTTTAACCATGTATTACAGGGTGTGATGACAGCATGTGTCCAGGGAGTGTGGACCCTCGCTGGACACATGCTGGCACCACACAAACTGCATGTTAACCCTGCAGACACCGGCTTATTAGCCCCGCATCTGACATGCAGCACAGAGGCTGCAGATTGGGTTAATAACCAGCAAAACCCCGCAATTTTTTAAATTTTGACATCTGCTGTGTTTTTACTAATCGCCCTGCACCACTGCTGTCACAGCGGTACAAGGTGATTGGTTATTGTACCGGCAGAGCGGCAAATTCAAACTCCGCAGCTTTGACAGCCACAGAGTTTGAAGCAATCTTTACAGCGCACGCGTGCAACTATCGCACCGTGTGCTGTATGGGTGGGAGATTTTCTCTCACCCATAGACTTGCATTGTCCCCTCGCACAGGGAAATCGCGTTCAATTGCAGCATGCTGTGATTAAAGCTGCATTTCCCTCGCAATGCGAGTGTAATGCGAGGAGCTAATGGGACCTTTATCATTTAAAGATACTGGTCCGAGTGCAATGCCAGTCTCCCTCACATTACACTCGCTAGAGGAAATCGGACAGTGTGCCTCCAGCCTTAAATACTTTCTCAGATAAGTAAATTAGCACCAGGTGCCGGATTAACACCAATAGTTTGCAGGTATCTGAGTGTCTCTAATTTTGATCATTGTCTTTTTCATTTATCCCATTTACATTTTTATTCTGCGCTTTAGACTATATTCAGATTATGAAATGTTTAAAATAGGACGACACAATGACCTGAACAGTAAAGACATTGTGTGTTGTGTGATTGTGATGGCCGGTGTATGTGATCGGGGCAGAGCAGGAGAGGAAGTTACAAGAAATGTCTCCAGTCTGTTCTCCCTTCCTCCAGTCCGGAATGTTGGTGTCCGATTCTCTATACAGAGACCCCTGTACAGAAATATTAGGGCCACAGCAACGTCACATATCTTATACAGAAGAATAGCGCTATCTCCATAGCTCTTTATACAAGGACATATAGATCACACAAGGTCGCCATATTCAGGCTGTTTCTATGTTACTCAGACTCTTTATATGAATAAGATCCGTGAGTCTCATTATACGGAGTAGAGAAGCTCCGGGGACAGACACCCCGTAATGACTTTGTTATTGAGGTTTTGTAGGAAGGTTCATCTGAATCCATCTAAGTCTGTGCTCACATCTGTGTATAGAAGATCACATGGTTTCTCAGGATAAGCAGGAGAGCGTCATGTGTGTTCTCCTAACCTGGCAGCCGTGTGTCATGTGTGTTCTCCTAACCTGGCAGCCGTGTGTCATGTGTGTTCTCCTAACCTGGCCGCCGTGTGTCATGTGTGTTCTCCTGACCTGGCAGCCGTGTGTCATGTGTGTTCTCCTAACCTGGCAGCCGTGTGTCATGTGTGTTCTCCTAACCTGGCAGCCGTGTGTCATGTGTGTTCTAACCTGGCAGCTGTGTGTCATGTGTGTTCTCCTAACCTGGCAGCCGTTTGTCATGTGTGTTCTCCTAACCTGGCAGCCGTGTGTCATGTGTGTTCTCCTAACCTGGCAGCCGTGTGTCATGTGAGTGCTGTGTGAGTGTGCGATTATCTTATAGAGAAAAACACTGCACACTCACAAGAAAAACCGCACAGTCGCACAGCACTCACATTATACACATGACATACGGCTGCTGTGTGAGGAAAGACACATGACTCTCTCCTACATTTCCTAGCTGAGAATCCAGGTGATTTTATATTCATGTGGCGCCCCACGACGTAGGTGCCACAAAAGGGGTACTACACCCAGAAAAGCAGTGTAGTCACTCCACTGCAAGTGGAACTATGGCCAGTAGGTGGAACCCTAAAACTAACACCTCACACACTACATCAGTAGGTGGGAGGGACCCCGGAAGGGAGTAGATAGTGACCTCCAGGGGAACTAGAGAGTTAGGTAGAGTGAGGAGTTGGAGTTGGAAGGAGCAGGCAGGAGGGCAGGAGGGTCCCCTCGGCTGAGGGGCCCAGGAGAAAAGTACAGATCCCAGACATAGGAAAGCAAGATAGGAAGGAAACTCAGAGGCCGGAGTCCACTCTAATGGGGAATAGAGTAACCGAGAGTTTGCCCCGAGGAAGAGAACCGGGTACCGGGGCCCGCACCTGTGAGTTCTTTAAGGCTCACAGACAATCCGAAGAACAGGGGTATCTTTATGTACGCCTCTGACTCCCAAAGATCCCAGAAAGAGGGGAGCCAGGAGTAACAGGACACTGCAAGGAGCCCGAAAGAAGGTTCACCTGACGGGTACAAGGGAGGGAGAACAAGGAACAGCAGGAGGTCGGACTAGTCTATATGAAGTCAGACTTCACCGCCACTGGGAGGCAAGGAAAGAAAGGAATAGGAACGGCATACAGGAGGGATCCATCTACAAATCAGAAATTCCACTTACAGCACCTGGAGCATTTGTCGTTATAACATCTCCTAAAGTTCCAGTAAAAGTACCCGGTGAAGTGAGTTATCGCCTCTGCTGCATCCTTTATTGCACAAACTGATTCCTTCCACAGAAACGCTGCCCCGGCGGTCCAGTCCCGCCTGCGAGGGAGTACACCATCATTGCCGCAATACCAACGACCACCGCAGGACTGTAGCGGCGCTGCTGAGCATCACCAGATTCTGCAGGTGGCGTCACGACGAACTTGTATATACTTTATTTGACCCCTTATTCATTGATCACCAGAACCACAACCTCAAGCAGCCACCCGTGACATCCCAGACCGAAACCGCCTGAGAGCTGAGTACCCGACCCTGGGGCGCGTCATTCACGGATTTGAACGCATCGACATGTTATCACTTTATTGTGCAGGAAACAATAACATTTGTGATCCGGCATCATGTGTATAAGATCAGCAGGTTCCGCTAAGACCTTTGCTCTCTGTACATATGCCGACCTTGTGGAGGAACAGGGGTCATATATCTCCTTTGGATCATTAATAGTTGTGTTATGCCCACAGGGCATGATAATGTAAAGTGGACTCACTAGACAGGGGGCCCCCTGAGCTGCTTTAACCTGAGCGATGCGAGCATGACTCGACCCAGGCGGGGACCGTGGAGTAATTGTAATCGGGCCCTCTCTAGGTCCTCTGGGCCTTGCAGGAAGTCACGGTGGCATGACTCGGTCCATGATCCCCTCGTTGGGCGAGCAGTAAAAAGGGGAGTTTGTAAAAATGGAAAATAAAAATGAAAGTGTCATGACGCCACCCATGGAATGCGGCCGGTATAGCCGCCACTGCAGACGGGACCTCTGGGGACATTGCAATAGCAGCTAGGATGTTGAGCCCTCCATGGGAAGAGCAGGTCCCCAGGGCTACCATATAGTCTATTGAAGTGCAGGGTACACAGTCATGGTCAGGCAGCAGTCTCCCGCTGCCAGTTCACAAAATCATTCTACCTCTCCTCAGGTGCAATAATGACAGTCTCAGACAGTATAGAGCTTAACTAGGTTTACTCTTTCCTCTGCAGCTAATACAGGTTACAGACAGTTCAACAGCAGCTCAGGTGTGGTCTGAGCAGCCGGGATGGTTCATCCGCATCACCACCTTACGTATCTCTTTTAGGCCTCTCAGTCTGCCCGCATACTAGCTACGGTCCAGCGGTCACAGGCCTTCATGGGGCTACCTTCCTGGCTCCCTAGCCCTGGGTTGGCTTTCCACAGCAGGTACCTCAGGGGGTCAAGCAGCTCAGGGGGCCCCTGTCAGGGGCCAATTACACAGCACTCAGGGTCTCTGTGGGCCCCCCCCCGCAGTCAGGGCCCCAGCACTCGCCCGGGTGCGCCGGTTACTCATGCCGACCCTGCTGTGGGCTGCCGCTCATCTTAGGAAAGAAAGAAGCGAAAAGTGCTCACACCGCTCAGGTTAGTGGGGGGGAGCGCTCACGCAGCTCTGGGGGCTCCCTGTCAGGGACCAATTACACAGCGTTCAGGGGCTCAGTGAGTCCCCCCACAGTCAAGGTCCCGGCACTCACCTGGGTGCGCCGGGTGCTGACGCCAGCCCTGCAGAGACCTAGCAAGGAACAGGTGTATTGCTCCTATATGTGTGTGCTGGAGGCCGAGCACGCATCCTAAGAACATTCCCAGGAGACCTGCCATGAGGATGCAGGTTCCTAGCAGAGAAAGAGACAGACAGTCGCATGGAACCATTACCAGGGTGAGCAGAACCAGTGGAGCTGTGTGGTGAGAGCCGATCTCAATGTTTACCAGAGATCGACCCTGCGGTTATGTTTGAAGCCTGAAATGTGGCAAAAGGTTGAAAAGTTCAATGGGGCCGAATACTTTCACAAGGCTCTGTATATAGGGGGCCGAATACTTTCACAAGGCACTGTATATAGGGGGCCGAATACTTTCACAAGGCACTGTATATAGGGGGCCGAATACTTTCACAAGGCTCTGTATAAAAGTACAGCAGAATGCTGCTACAGACATTATATCAATGCTCTCAGCAAAGAGGCATTCAAGAAATTCCACCAAGAACATAATCCTGCTCAAAGATCATGTCCAACACATACAATACTCTTAAGGGCCCGTCACACGGGGCGACATCGCCGCCAATTACATAGGCGACGTAGGGGCGTGGCCTATCAGCGGCGACATCGCCCCTACGTCGCCTCATGTAAAGGGGCGATGTCAGCGCTGCCGGGAGGTCGCCTGGTTTCAGAGCAGTGTTCTGAAACAAGGCGACCGATCTGAGGCGATGTGCACACATCGCCCCATGTAACCGACCGCCGGCAAGCTGACAGGCGATGGGAGCCATAGGCTTTAAAGGTTTTAAAACACCCCAGCGGCGATGCCGTCTGTCAGCTCGCCTGCGCGGCGCTGTAGGTGTTACCTTATGTAAATGGGGGACGGCGACACTGGCGGGGCGCTAAAAACGTGCGCGCACCCACCAGTCGCCGCCGACATCTACAGCGCCGTCGCCAGGTGTGATGGTACCTTAAGAGTGCAGATATAAATATAAGTAAAAAATGTTGTTTGCTTAAATAGACCTAATCTATATCTCATCAACTCTCTGGACACAAGACCAGATTCATCGATCCGCGCCACTCAGATTTTATCAAGTGTAATATGGCGACCAGCCATGGTGTGACTGTCTGGTGTATATCACACTGGCGGAGGTCTGATGCAATGTAAATATGGAGGTTTTATGGTGGGTTTACACACACCAATCATTGTATCCAATATCTGAACAGATCTCTGGTTGCAGTGAAATCATGGACACATAGTTTCATTTTGTGGCTGTGTACAACATGGAGCAATCTGTCCATGATTTCACTGCAACCAGAGATTGGTTCAGATATTGGATACAATGATTGGTGTGTGTAAACCCACCATCACTGTATCTGGTAGTTTCACAAGATTCTAATGCAGATTCAAGTGTGTGTGTGTGTGTGTGTGTGTGTGTGTGTGTGTGTGTGTGTGTGTGTGTGAATGCTTAGGTATGCTGAGGGGTGTGTCTGTGCTGGTTGCTCCCCACCCCTTAAATGGATCAGCTCTCATACACCTGATGTTGCTGATTCAGTTCACGTCTGGACTGTGACCTGCAATGAGCAGAAGCTCATCCTGAGCTGCTGTGATATTCTCCATTGAAAGTTGCTAAGTTCCTTGTCCGTGGGTGGAGGCAGGGGCTTATGCCTAGGGCTTCTTAGGAGTCAGGGATTTAGGTCGGTAGCTCGAATTTCCTCACCGTCAGAGGTACCTTCGAGATCAGGGCGAGCCAGGCAACACAGTATCAGAGCCAGAGTAGGCTCCTCTGACCCCCTACATCCCGCTCCTTCCTACCCTGGCCTCCACAATGTGTCACACACTGGCTAGTCTCCATCCTGGGACGAGCCTCACGCTGCTCCAGTCCACGGGACCTCTTCACGGTCCTACTAGGAACTGATCTGCCTAACCCCGCCCCCAGGCCAGAATTTATAAAGGACCTCTCCTGGACTCGGGTTTCAGAGCGCCCCCCTGGTGTGGATATCTTCCCTTGCTTCCTAGCACGGCATGACCCCCCCGAGGGAGGCAATGCCTTGGGACTCTGGGGTACCACACAATTGTTGCCACTTTAGTGGTGGCTCTGCCTAATTTTTGGAAAAGTGGGAACTCTTGTTAAGGTCTCTTTGATGGGTGGTGCATTATTTGAGCAGGGCTCTCTGAGCACAAACCTACTCCTGAGACTCCTGCACCTGTTCCTAAATAATCAACCTTGAAATGCTATGCCTATGACTCCTGCCTTGCTGACACTGTGGCCCAATCAGAAATCTATAAGATGGCTACTAGTTTACTGTAGTCTGAGTCTAATTTTTGGAAGAGTGTGGACTCTTGTTAGGGTCTCTCTGCTGTGTGGGGCATGACTTGAGCAGGGCTCTCTGAGTGACATACCTACACCTGTTGCTCATCCTCCTTTTACTACTGCCACTTTTCCCCTGTGACTCATCTGACGGGCCCCCAGGCCGTGGGGTACTCGGGAGCTGGGCCGGTGCGGTCTCTCTGGGATGACGGTGGTCGTGGCCTGGGCTCAGTCTAAAAAGGGGATATTTACAGGGGATTTGTCATGACGCCACCCGGGGTATGTGGTCAGTGGGACCACTGCTGCCATATTCTTGCTGGGGACGGTAACGTAGGGCAGTGTGGATGATAAGCCCTCCTAGGGTAAGGCTGTGTGTCCCCAGAGCAGGTGCAGTGTAAGGGGGATGCGTTCTCTGGATGCTTCACTTACTTCTGTGCTGCAGCTTCTCCAGCCAGCACGCAGGGAAAGCAGGGATGCGGCTCCACAGGTGGAGATCTCTGCAGCGACACTGAAAGAAAACAGTCTCAGGTCATTGTGAGCTTACCGGGTACTTTACTATGTCAAAGCTCTTAAGCAGCAGGTTACAAGTTGCTGTTCTTACAGTCACAATTCTTACAAGTTAACACCGCTCCGGGCACTTGGGTTCTACTGCAGCTCAGACGTCTCCTCTCCGTTCCGTTCAGGCCCTGCTTGTCTCTTTCTCTGTCCTCACTCACGGGTTTGGTATGGCCGTCACAGGCTTTTGTGTGATGCTCCCTCTATTTTAGGGTCACTAGCCCTAGTCCAATGTCTATGTTCCTACACCATGGTGGTAGTGTAATGGGTGCCCTCCACACTTTTCGGGTGGGCTGTCATCTTAATTGTCTGCCGTCAAATTGGATGCTTTGTCTGAGTGTCTGCACGCCACTGAAAGAACCACGCTGACACCCATGTCAAAGTAGAGCTTAATGACAAAGACCTTTATTTTAGGAGGGTTTAGCAGTTTTATTACTTATCATTAAAGGGGCATTCCTTAGGAGTGTTTCTAGGTGATTGCATCATATTATGCTGAATCTACATTTTATTCTGAAAAACATTCAATTCATATTCTGTGGGTTAGTTAGCTTCAATTTAGCCTTGGATTGTACATTCAGTCCGTGCTGATAACAGCTTCAGTGCAGCTACATCTATCTCAAAACATTATATAAAATCTGAGACAGAGGAATCCCGAAGGAGGGAGGGAGACCTAACTAGAGAAAAAGAGCAAGGCCTTTTTTCTACAAACTGGCCTCTAGCCTGCACACTGGAAGATATCTGAATGGCTTCAATAAACTTGTATAAATTATTAACTATTTATTGCCACAACATTAGGTAGGTCTCACGCCGGTGTGTGATTGGAGTCGTTGAGTCTCCCCGGTCACCTCTATAGAGCCGGCTCTCTGGCTGTCATGGCCTAGCCCTCCGGTGACCCAAGTATAATGTGGCCTCACCAGGCCCCTTCGGTCTCACTGTCGGGTGTCGCTGCTTGTGGCTTACTTCCCTCGCCTCCGGCTATGGAGCGAGTTTCTCCCCTAGGAAATCTGACTCTAGGGTTCTGCGTCCTCCAGAGAACCTCTCCTCCTGGGAATGTCTGCCTCCATCTACTCAGTCACTTCCGTCCGTGTGTCTCTCTTCTTACTAACCTTACCCACCCACACTACACTAAACTCCAGCCACCCCTTACTCTACTTATAGTGATTGGCTCAGGGTTGGAGTGGGTTGGTGTGTTTTGAAGTCAACCATCTTCCTCGCCTGGCTGCAGTTCACCCTGTGGCCGTCCTGGTCGCCACACATCCATCTGTCAATTTTAGCTGAGTTTCACCCACCTCTGAAATGTAAGTGAGGGGAGTCACCTCCTTCTTTGCACTGATTTTGCAGAGTGTGCATGTGGCGCTCTGCAAGGTCAGGCGTCACAAAGGGGTATTGCACCTGTAAAAGAGGTGTAGTTGCCCCAGCTGCAAGTGGTCCCTAGGTTGGTGGTTGGGACCCATTCCCTGCACTCCCACATTAGTTGAGAGGTGGGAGGTTACCCGGGAGGGGATATAGTCACCCACAGGGGAGATCAAAAGTTGGTTAGTTGGAGGAGGGAGGAGGACAAAGAGGATCCAGCGCGTGAGTAAGCTGGAGCCTCGGAGTCAAGACAGCTGAGAAGAGTGTGGAACAAGGCGGAAGGGTCACCTGGTCGGTTTCAAGACAGTCCAGCGGGAAGAAAAAGGGATCTTGAGGAGATCCTGAAAGAGGGTGCCCGACGCGAGAAGTCCAGGCCCTTGAGAGAAAGGGAGATCCCCAGAGTGGAGCGACCATACTCCAGGGGATACTCCAGTCCACCACAGGAACGCCGGGCCCGAGAATCCAGCCAGAGTTCAGCTTTGCAGTCAGCAACCGGCTGCTGTGGCTTGTTTATCAGCCGCAGCACCCTGCCAGATGGAGCGGTCTGCCTGCTTCCTCACCACAAGGGAGAGGACTCCTGGTACTACCTACACGGAGCTACTGGGTATAGGCCCATCCTAGGCAGGGAAGAACTGACAGGGGTTTGTCAACAAAAGTATACCACGGTTCCAGCATACCCACCTGGGATCCACTTGCAGTCACCCGTAGAGCTACCTGTCATTACAACATCTTGCTGAACTGTGAACTTTGTTTGATGCTGCTACTAGTTGACAATAAATTACCCGGGAGAAAGTGACTTTGTCTCTACGTGTGTTTTCCTACATCAACATCAACCTGTTCCTTTGCAGGAACGCTGCCCCGGAGGAACGCCCTACCTGTAGGGGGCTTTGCCAACTCAGCCGCACTACCATCTACCTCCGGCGGACTGTGGCGGCGCTGGTGACCCATCACCAGGTACTACAGGTGGCGTCACATGACAAACTCTTATCCCCTGTAAATACATCCCTTTTTGAAGTGTCCCCCAGGCCACGGGATAAGGCGCTGCCACCCATGACATCCCTAAACGTTCACTGAGCCTGGTACCCTAGTACCCCAGGGACTGGGACTCGACATGCAGGCTGGCACAGAGCGTGTCTGGTGCACCCATGCTCCGCCATGACACTATTTGTACTCTCGGTAGGTTGTTGTCCCTTCTCCTGGTGTCGGCCTCTAATATCAGCAGTTTAGAGCTTTTGGAGACCTTTCTAGGTGTTTTCTATGTGTTTCATGTTGCCTGACATTGATTTTAATGGGGTTCGGAGGGTTCATTGAACAATTCAGCGATCACCCGCTATTCAGAGAACCAAACCCGGACACTAGAGTGTTGTGTGATCTCTAGTAGTAATGATCTTATCTGTGTGATCTCTAGTAGTAATGATCTCCTCTGTGTGATCTCTAGTAGTAATGATCTCATCTGTGTGATCTCTAGTAGTAATGATCTCATCTGTGTGATCTCTAGTAGTAATGATCTCCTCTGTGTGATCTCTAGTAGTGATGATCTCATCTGTGTGATCTCTAGTAGTAATGATCTCATCTGTGTGATCTCTAGTAGCAATGATCTCCTCTGTGTGATCTCTAGTAGTAATGATCTCCTCTGTGTGATCTCTAGTAGTAATGATCTCCTCTGTGTGATCTCTAGTAGTAATGATCTCATCTGTGTGATCTCTAGTAGTAATGATCTCCTCTGTGTGATCTCTAGTAGTAATGATCTCCTCTGTGTGATCTCTAGTAGTAATGATCTCATCTGTGTGATCTCTAGTAGTAATGATCTCCTCTGTGTGATCTCTAGTAGTAATGATCTCCTCTGTGTGATCTCTAGTAGTAATGATCTCATCTGTGTGATCTCTAGTAGTAATGATCTCCTCTGTGTGATCTCTAGTAGTAATGATCTCCTCTGTGTGATCTCTAGTAGTAATGATCTCCTCTGTGTGATCTCTAGTAGTAATGATCTCCTCTGTGTGATCTCTAGTAGTAATGATCTCCTCTGTGTGATCTATTTGTCCTCACACGTTACTTTCCACACATAGAACTTTCCAGAAAAGGCGACGTGAGGTGATTGTGCCAGAAGTGAGGAGCCAATATTCATCCCATCATGTGACCCCTGACTCCTCCCCCATGTGACATCATCACAGGTCCTGTACACACAGAGCGGCCATATATCTGCTCCATACACCTCGTACACACTCGTCTCCGCTCCGTACACCTCGTACACACTCGGCTCCGCTCCGTACACCTCGTACACACTCGGCTCCGCTCCGTACACCTCGTACACACTCGGCTCCGCTCCGTACACCTCGTACACACTCGGCTGTGCTCCGTACACCTCGTACACACTCGGCTCCGCTCCGTACACCTCGTACACACTCGGCTCCGCTCCGTACACCTCGTGCACACTCGGCTCCGCTCCGTACACCTCGTACACACTCGGCTCCGCTCCGTACACCTCGTACACACTCGGCTCCGCTCCGTACACCTCGTACACACTCGGCTCCGCTCCGTACACCTCGTACACACTCGGCTCCGCTCCGTACACCTCGTACACACTCGGCGCCGATCCGTACACCTCGTACACACTCGGCTCCGCTCCGTACACCTCGTACACACTCGGCTCCGCTCCGTACACCTCGTACACACTCGGCTCCGCTCCGTACACCTCGTACACACTCGGCTCTGCTCCGTACACATTGTACACACTCGGCTCCGCTCCGTACACCTCGTACACACTCGGCTCCGCTCCGTACACCTCGTACACACACAGCTGCCATATATCTGCTGTGCGGCATTAGTCAGTACTGAGCTCAGTATCTGCAGAGCTGAACTTGCGGGAGAAACCGGAGCTCAT